>JACEHZ010000123.1:0-125000 GCA_017893485.1 Hemerocallis citrina | reverse complement strand
CACACTTATTGAGCTTCCCATACAGTTGGTTCTCCATTAAGGTCTACAGAATCACCTTCAAATGCTCAGCATGATCTGTCCTATTCCGAGAGTACACCAATATGTCATCAATGAAGATCACGACAAACTATCCAAGAACGGCGAGAACACCCTGTTCATCAGACTCATGAATACATCCGGTGCATTAGTAACTTCGAAAGGCATCACCAAGAACTTGTAATGCCCGTACCTCATTCGAAAAGCCATTTTCGGAACATCTTCTTACTTCACCTTAACTTGGTGATACCCGGAACGAAGGTCCAACTTCGAGAACACCGAAGCACCTCTCAGTTGGTCGAACAAATCGTCAATCCTCGGTAATGGATACTGATTCTTGATAGTGACATTGTTCAATTCTCTGTAGTCAATGCAAATCCTGTGGCTTCCATCCTTCTTGTTGACGAATAGAACTGGGGCTCCCCAAGGTGAAACACTAGGTCTGATAAAACCTTTATCAAGCAGCTCCTGAACTTGCACCTTCAGCTCCGCTAATTCAATCGGTGCCATACAGTATAGACTCTTGGAAATAGGCACCATACCAGGCTGAACATCAATGCTGAACTCCCATCTTGGTCTGGCGGCAAACCGGGAAAATCCTCAGGAAAGACATCAAGGAAGTTCCGCACAACTAAGGGTGCAACAACTCCATCAGAGCCCAACGACACAAGTGAAATAGCCTTGGGGTCCATCGAGTCCTTGACATGTCCTGACGGTGTCTCACCTACATGGAACACAAACTCTAGTTGACTAGAAAGCCTGAAAGTCACCTTCTTCTCTCGGCAATCAATCACGGCACAAGAAACACCCAACCAATCCATGCCCAGAATGATATCAAAATCAGAATTGGGAATCACAATCAAATCAGCCAAGAAAAATCCACACCACCAATCAGTAATGGTCTCTGCTTGCAAACCCTATAACAAACAATGACATCTCCACCTGTGGTGATGTCCCAAGCTGCGGACATAGTATTGCTTGCCAAACTATGCTGATCAACAAAGTGGGAGGAAATGAAAGAGTGGGTAGCACTAGAATCAAACAAAGCATGAGCTGGAAGGGAGAAGACTAAAATAACACCTAGAAGAAGAAGATCAAACAAAAGAATAAGGTGCTAGCAGGATATATGCATGAATAATTGTACAAGGAAGGAAAATAACATGCAGAAAACTGAAAAGAGAAAAGAAAAGTACAACTATTGCCATTCCAATAGCAACCTCCGCTTCCTCAGCTATCAGGTTACAAGCATGACCACGACTCCCAGTCTGGCCTCTCCAAGAGTCACACGCCTCTGATCAAAGATTTGCCTCTGCGGTGGAAGAGGCAGTCTACCCTAACCACGAGCCAGTGCTCCCTGCTGAGCAACACTTCCAATCCATGCAACTGCCCTACTCCTGGGATAGTCACGAAACATATGCTCACTGCTCTCACACACCAGACACAATCGATTGGCTAACATGCAGTCTCGCTGTGAATGCCCAACCTTATGGCAGTAGCCACAAGTCTCAACAGTCCTCGGAACAACAGGCGGATACGACTGTGCTCTCGCGGGATAGGTCCCCTGGTAGGCCAAATTGGAACAGGGTGCAGAACAGTCTGCTGGGGAACACCTAATCTGCTGAGGGTCTGCTCTTGGATCCGAGCAGCATCCAGAACATCGGCATAGGCACGAAGCCGAAGAACAGCCAAGCGGGCCTGGAGAGGAAAACTCAAGCCCAACTGGAATCTGCGAGCCCTATCCTCATCAGTGACTACGAGGGCAGGAGCGAAGCGACTGAGCTGAGTAAACTCTGCAGCATACTCGTCCACGAAACGGTTTCCCTGGTGAAGACAATGCTCAAATTAATATTGTCACAGGTGAAGTAGGAAACAATAATGACATTTAATAACACTATCTAGCTAACCAGAGTTAGGGAAATAAATTTTCATTCCATCACTGCCTTGGTAACATTGGGAAAGAACTTCGTCATGAAGCTCTCTGAGAAAGTGGCCCACTCAATGGGACTTGCCATCCTTTCGGTTTTAGCTCGCCACCAGATGTGAGCGAGATCCACCAATTGGATGCTAACCACATCCACACGATCAACATCAGCAACACAGGCGGCGATCAATAGTTGCTCCGTCCGGATAAGCCATTGCTCAGCCTCCAGCGACGACTCAGTACCCGAAAATTTATACGGGTGCAGCCTCATGAAATCTGCTACTGTACCGAGCCTAGGTGGCAGTGTCCCAGGTGTAGGTCCAGTGGCAGCTTGATTGGAAGCCTCAAAGGTGGCCTCATCAACTCACTCTGCTCTCGCTGCATCGGCACCAACTGCTGCAGCGCTTGAGTGATAACCGCAATTTTCGGCTTCTCATCCATCGGACTGGAAGTGGAAGAACATCCGCGAGCCATATCCTAAAACACGATCAAAGATGGTCTGTACCCAGATTATATCAAGTATTCATGTGATCATCGTGGTGTGCACATCACTGAGTTAACCCGGCTAGAGCCAAACTTGACTAATATATCAATCAAAGCCAAACCTCCATAAAGTTGGTCATATTTGACTGATACATTATCCAACCTGGGCTCTGAAACCACTAAAAATCTGTCATGCCCCGCTTCCCAAAATACGGAATACGAGTATGTAACGTAGGCCCAGTGAATGATGTAAACACCATCCATAAGCTGTACCAGACTAACTCAACAATATGCAACAACAACCACAACCACGCAAGAAGATATAATCACATGAATCAAGATAACTTTAATAATAAATGAAATAATCCAACAATAATAATATCCAATATCTAGGATAAAAACAAACTCCAAGTCATAAATACAAAAAAAAACAAAGTACTGTATCATAACAATGTTCAAAGAAATAATCTAGCAATAAATAAATTTAAGCAGCGCAATCTAGTTCCATCCTTAGAATCGTTGCTCATCAATTCCTTATGGGATTGTTCCTTCAGTACCTGTAAACTCTTGATCTAAAAAAAGTGAGAAAATAATGTCCTTACAGCAAGTCGTGGACAGCAAGTAGAGAGAAGCAGAGAATAATAGGAACATGTATATCAAAGGAAAGGGACTCGATCAAACTCAATAGCAAAGTCAATGATTGGCAATAATATCAAACGTCTATGTTTAATCAAGCATGAAATGAATAATGCCAATTCAAGTTCAATTTTGATGACAGTGTACATGATTAAGCATGAAATCTCAAATGCAAGATGTTAATAATTTTATTAATCTATTTAGTGCACGTACAACTGCGTCCCATTCCACAGGTTTGGCGCAAGTACACAGTATACACTTTAGACTAATGGTGAACTCAACAGATCATGTACTCGGCCCAGTAATCCGAAATTTACGAGATATACAGGAATTACGGGAATTTACGGGATGTGTGGAAATTTACGGAATTAGCTGGCAAGGGACTCCTACCGAGTACAGTCTCTGATTGTTCACTACCAAGTCAACCCATAATACTCCGGCTTCTTATCATTGTATTTCATCCTATGTGAGCATGCAAGAAGGTGTCAATATTGTATTATGCTAGGTGTGACTAGTTCTACTCATTACAGGCAAAGCAAGAAGCAAACATATTAAATCAACACAATTCATAAAATCTGGACAGCATGACGTTGCAGTACAAAAAAACAGATTACCGCTACTACAGAAAAGAAAATCTAGATCTGTCAAAAATTCTAGAAACTAGATTCCCTTCCGATTCCATCGAATATATACACGACATATAAAAGCTACAGTAACTAGGGTGAAAGTCCTATTATTTTCAAATTTTATGTTCAGGAAGCAAGCTGTAAATTGTGTTCACCTATTTGTTTCAGATCAGAAAACTCATCAAATAAATCTATAAAAATTCAAGTTCATTCCTACACATGTCTAGTCTCAGGTAGATTTATTTTAGATTTTTATTTTAATAGTAATATGCTCAAATAAATTATGGAACAGCAAGATACGTATGCATTTGTGAATCTGAAAATTCTGACACAGTTGTACTAAAATGATGATATCTAACAGATTACACATCGGAATTCGAATCTGTAAAAAGGGTAGTAAACTACACATCTGGGGCTAAATTTCATGTTAATAAAGTTATTTCAAAATGCGCCAGAAACATGGTCGAAGATTCAAAAAGATACAAACGGCAGTCCAGAATTTATTTTGACATGAATAGGCAACGATTTAATCATACACTTATACAATTCATGCTAATTAATAGTCAAAGTGCCAATAGATGTTTAATATGCATGATTTCAGTTTTAAGATGCAATTTCACAGGCATGGTAATCAATTTAACAACTCACATTCAATCTAACATGTTCAAATCATCAAATAATCTACAACATAGATCTAGTTATTTTTCATGTAAATGTGCATAGGCAAGAAATAATAGGGACTAGGTTTTAGATCAAACAGGTAAGCACTGTTACACCCTATACTTAAGCGGGTATATATATAATATTATATAAAAATATGTAATATAATATATATATATATATATATATATATATATATATATATATATATATAAGAGATGAGATGGTTGTTGGATGTTGACCTATAGGAGGATCCTATGGGCTTGTTTGACAAGGGAATTATGAAGTGGCCTATAGGATCTACTATGGGGATATGCATTAATTGTGCATGAAAAATGGGTATGCATGCATGGATGGTCAACGTGAGTTGGCTTGGAAATTAAAGTCCCATATCGGTTAGAAATGTGAGTGTGTGTGGGTATATATTAGGAACCATGTGATAAAAGGTCACCAACGGTTAACCACCTTTTTGATGGTGCATGTAGTAGGCGTGGCTAGAATTTTGTATCCGTTCTTTCACGTGTGCGTACGTGTAGCTGCGTGTGCAGCTGCGTGTGCAGCTGACCCGGGCTCGGGGCGTTATAAATGGTATCAGAGCCGACTTTCGACACCGAGTGTGTGCAAGATGTACGCCTGAGAGGGAGCGAGGTTGGGACAGGTCGCCCGGGTAGGAGACTGTACAACTAGCAGAATCAGGGTAATTGTAATACCCCGCAAAATAGCATATGGCTATTTTGCATTGTAATCCGTGCACAGTTGAGAATTGCACGCGATTATATATTTTTTTTAATAATAACTTATTTTAATTCAGAGATTTCAGATATATTAGTTATTCTGAAACCGACAATGCATATTCGGAATATCTTCTCAATTAAATTTTGTATTGTTCCGATTGTTTAAACGAAGCAATCTTTCGAGAAATAATATTTTTTATATATTCTTATATTCTACATAATATATATTCTACAAATAAATATTTTTATATGTAAGTAGGTGTATATATATATATATATATATATATATATATATATATATATAATTCATATGCATACAAATAATTCTAAGTATACAAAATATATACATACATACATATATATACTTAATATTTTGTATACTTAGAATTATTTGTATGCATATGAATTATACACACACGCGCGCGCGCGCGCGCGCGCACACACACACACACACACACACACACATATATATATATATATATACTTAATATTTTGTATACTTAGAATTATTTGTATGCATATGAATTATACATATATATATATATATATATATATATATATATATATATATATATATATATATATATATGTAAAATTAAATTGTGTTGGAGTGAATGTATGTATATATTTTGTATACTTAGAATTATTTGTATGAATATGAATTAATTTAGAGTTCTCTTTTGATCATGATGATTAAACACAAACCTAGGGCTAGGATTGATTCTAAATGTCCATTACCCACCCCCCCCCCCCCCCCCCCCCCCCCCCCCCCCTTCAACCTCACTCATTACATCCCCATCTTCTCCACTGACCTAGAATCTCTCTCTTCTCCCTTTCCATTTCGGCAGCAATTAACCCAACCCCCATGGCCGAAATCCAAAATTCCCCCATCTCCATTCTCATCTCATCATTTCTAAACCCAATTCCTTCTACATCTTCTTCTACTTCTTATACTTCTCCTATTATCAAGATAGAAAGAAGAGAGTTTTTGAATTGCTTATGGGTTCTTGGAGTTGTGGAAAAGAAGAAATTAAGCGGAGGAGCAAAATTGGAGCAAGGGAAGCCATGGTCCTTCAATCATCATTTGGGTGGGTGATCTCTTAAAATCTAAGCTTGGTATTTATTTTCTTTTGGTATGAAATGGATGTGTATTATTAGTATCTATGATGTTGTTACCATGTATGAGCATGTGAAGTGCTAGGTAAACATAGTTGTATGGTAAGAACAATTTTTTTTCTTAAAGCTTGTTAAGAAGCTTGTTTGTGAGGGTAAGTTTGGAAATTTCTTGCCCTCAAATGGCTTAGAAATTTGAGCTCAAACTTTGGAGAATTGTTCTTCTATATATGTAGAGTATCCATGATTTTTTTCATAATATTTGGAAGCAATTTAGTATCCCAAACAATTGGCCCAAATCTGGATAGAGAGCAGCCGAAATTGCTGCTGCTGTGTGGATTTTGGATGGGTCTTTCCGACCTTGTAACTCGGTGTAGGTTGGTAATTTTGAGCTAAAAGCTTTTTTGTACACTCTTGTATGTGTCCAAAACTATAATCTAAAATTTCATAATTTTTTGTGGTCGTTTGATACCTCAAAAAATTTGTCGAGTGCAGCTGGTCTGAGAGGGCAGAGCTGAAGCTGATTGCTTTTGGATTGAAGTTCAAAAGGTCATAACCAGTTGTGTATGCATGATCTTGCTATGAAACTTTGGGATTAGCTTTTGGTATGAGTTTATTTGATGATTCTCAAGTTTTAGAAGTTTTAAAGATCGTTTAATGAGGTTTCAACAATAAGCCATATACAGTGGAAAAAACCCTGTTGAAACGGTGGCTGAAATTGTGTACTCTGTTTGAAGAGTCGTAGCTCATTGTGTGAGATGAATCTAAATGTGAATTTTCGACACAATGAAATGGTATATGTTTAGATTAAGAATCTCAAATTTCATGAGCATTGGACTCAAGGTTGATTTATTATTGAATTTCAAAGTAGGCTATATTCAGCCTAGTACAAATTGACTAGTTGAGAAGATGAGAAATTTTGGAACTATTTGTTAAGAATTTGGGAATTTGACCAACTAGAGAGTCTTAGTAGGGAGTCGTAGCTTTCTAACCCATCTGGAATTTTGTAATTTCATTTTATAAGTTGAGAGTTATGATTTTCCAAAGATGGAATGGATCCAGTCTTAGTTAAGGTATTATTGGCTAAGTAAACCAGTTTCTCCCTGTTTGTACACCTGATGGAACTTAGTGTTTTCAAGAACTCAAATGATAGAATTTGAAGAGGTGTTCAACTAGGAAGTTGAAGTAGACACTCCCACCTTTCCAGAGGACCCGGAATCGAGTAATTCCGATGAGTGAGCAAACTTTTATAATATTAGAAAGGTGCAGCAAGTGCAAGAAGAAAATACTATTGAGAGTATATGAGGTTTTATAGTATCAAAATGATTGAATTCGAGGAAATGGTCAACTGGAGAGTTGTAGAATAGGGTTTTATCTTTTCAGAATGGGTAGTATTAAGCAATTCTGTATTATGTGTTGGAAGTTATGGACGTTGCAAGTTAGCAACCTGTTGTTTAGACCAAAACTTCAAGCTTAAGTTGACTTGGGGATTTGAGTTCCTTAAGAAATTTAAGGGAATCGTCTACTAGGGGATTGCAGTGGGACTCCCTACCCTTCTAAAAATTCTGAGTGTGTTGGATTCCGATGAGAGTAGCTTGGGTCACAGCTACTGCTATTTCTTGAACTATTTCATCGAACGATTGATGATGAACCCTCTGCATACCGCAGTGTGGTGATGATGAGCTATCGGGTTTTTAGAAATGTTTTTAGCATTCCATTTGAAGCTTAGACAAGTTCATGTACTTAGTACTCATGGTGGACATGAGTGAGTTGGGATATAGCTCTGGTCGGTTGTGTTTGGTGTCTCGATACCTGACTCTGTCAATGGTCAAAAATAGATGGTTATGTGTGTGCTTACCTTCATTTGAATTATTGCATCCTTGGGGAGCCGTTGGACCACTGGCTGAGGGTCACGGGTCGGAATTATTTGGTCACTGACCTGTGAAGGTATGGAAAATCAGTGGATGTGATTCCCGTGATGATTGTTGTTTTGACAGACCGGACAGGCTCGACATTGTTGATCGACACCGAGTGTGATATAGGTAACAACTTGTTTTCAGTAAATTGCATTGATTAGGTTTTCCTTTATTGTTTTCGCTTGAAGACCGAATTGGTGTTAAGGGTGCAACTCGTTCTGAGAGTTATCACTAGGTGGTGATATTATGGGGTTGTCTCTTCCTGTCATATGGGATACGTGCTGTTGTGGGTATCTTGCACTGTTGATTACTGAAGTACCATGGTAAGAATGAGATGTCAATTTCCTGGCAGATAGGGGGTTTTAGACCTTCGAAGCCATCATGTTCTATGTTGGTGGATACGAATGGATCATAATGGATCTTCTGCGCAAAGGATATGCTGCGTGTATATCTGTAGGTTCATCACAGCTTTCGAGGAGGGTCCGATACAACAATTATTGGTGACAATGGGGTAGTGCCACGAATTATGTCTTTTATTTATACCTCCTCAACTATGTCATACTATCAGGAACAGAAAGTGGACCGAATCAGAATGCATTGCATAGCGAGGATTCGAATCCCTGAAACTGGAGAAACGGCTTGATCTAGGGCACATGTAGTATGGGATGCATGTATGTTCAGAGTCTTGCTGACATTAGAATAAGTGCATCTGTTCTATACTCTGTATTTTTTGTATTAGACTCAGGTCATGGCTTACACGAACACTAGAAAATCAGGATACACATTTATTTTCCATTCAAGATGAATTGTGAGTGTGACAGTTGAAGTGTATAATGAGTGTGAAAGTCATGTATTGCGAGACGCGATGATATATGTTGTAAGAAACGAATGAATGCGATGTTATGTGATATGAGATTGGGAAAGAACATGTTTATGAATGAAGATGAGTACGAAAGAATATAAGTCATGAGTCTGTAAATACAAATGAATGGTAAATGAGGTGCAGTTTATGTGAAAGTAGAGTTATTTGTGAATGTAACGCTTTATGGAAAAGTAAAGTTATAGGAATATTTGTATAAAGCATAAAGTGATGGGCGTTAAGCAACTAATTTGTGAATGATTTTCAAACTAAAGATAAGTATGTTATGAGCGGGTATGGATATACATACAAGTGATGACTCAGAGAGTATTTGATGTGAAATCCCATTTATGATCTTTACATGTTCAGATTTCAGGTAAAATTTGATTATCTTGGTATTCGTATGTTCGTTCTATTTTTACTTATAAAGTTTAATTTATTTGCTTAATTAGTAAATTATACTCACACCAGAAATGGCTAACTCCTTAGGGCCTGTTTGGTTGGAGGGGAATGGGGGGAGGGGACGGGAGGGGAGGGGAGGGATTTTTAAAAAATATTTCTTGTTTGGTTCATTTTTTAGGAGGGGAGGGGAGAGGAATGAAGGGGTGCAGCATCCCTCCTGAGTCAATTTTGGCTCCCCTCCAATATTGGGGGGATTTGGAGGGGAGAGAAATTGAGTCAAATTTTTGTATAGTGATTGGATTAAATTGCCCTTTAGATCTAAATCCATTTAATCATTTAAACATGAATAACTAATAACAGATTGACACTGGTACTCATGCTCTAACAAAATTTCCTTCTTTCCTTCAATTTTGCAGGACATCTGAGCTGACTGCTGATGGTGTGTTTTCTCATTCTTAAAACCACTTTACAATATTTTATCGATGTACACCTCCATATAAGAATTCTAATACATTATTCTCGGTAAATTCCCCAGGTTTACCTTCTGCTACTTGTGCGTATGATGTTTACTACTTTGGCAAAGTGCTCCTTGAGTTAGTCACAGGGAAACTCGGCATTAGTGGCTCCAGTGGTTCCTCCACAAACGAGTGGGTAGATCGATCACTCGTTTGAAGACGTCTATGAGAAGGAACTAGTTACTAAAATTGTCGAACCATCTCTCATCGTTGATGAGGACCTTCTAGAAGAGGTTTGGGCAATGGCAATTGTACTTTCATGGTAATCTCAAAATGTTCAGTACACACAAGTGACACAACAGGGACCAAACAATTCAGGATGAATCAGTCCAGTTCAATGTTACAATTTGAAAAGAACATCTGGAATCGGAAGTACCGAAGTTTTCTACGGAAGCAAGAAAAAGAAGTTACAATTTAGAACTACCGGATTCCACAGGTTCAGCAATCTTAAAGTAGCTGGATCTTTTCGAGACTTGAACTGCATGATGGCTCTAGCAAACAAAGCTCATAACTGGTGATAATGATTGAAATACTTTCTTCAACTGAATTGAACTATATAAAGAAGGTAATTCATATTCACACAACACAAGTCGAATGATTATCAATAGAACTTCTAGAAAATTTAACTATAATGAAAGACCACTCATTACCTAATACATTATCAAGTTGTTGAACTGCTATAGTGTGTTGAACCAAACTCAGATACAGGCTAGGCCATGATTTTGCTTGCAGAAAAAATCAACAGATAGAGGCAATATTAGCAAACTCGGATCTTCAAATATTAGAGACACTTGATATTTTTTTGTGGTTGAGTTTTGTTATAAAATGTAAAAGGGTATAAAAGTAATTTTATTATAAAATCCCTTTCCTCCCCTTGTGAACCAAACAAGAAGATTATTATTTTTCCTTCCATCCCCTCCTTTGAACCAAACAGAGTCTTGATTAAAATCCCTCCACTCCCTTTCCTTCCCCTCCTCTCCCCTCCATTAAAATCCCTCCCCTCCCCTCCCCTCCTTTGAACCAAACAGTCCCTTAGTGTTTGGGGGGTTAGGGAGTCCCTGAACTACCCTAGATCCCCTACTATTACAGGTCCTCAACAGTGCAGAGGTGAGGTATAGATTCTGTGGAGTGAAATTTTTTTTAAAAATTTGTTGTTTAAGTTTAATTATGTGAATAGTAAAATTTATGATTTAAATTGTATTTTAGATGTATAAGTATGTGGATGATGATGATGAGTATAGTGTGGAGTGGCATGATATGGTTTTGACCCGTACCCATCTCATTGTGGAGTACCGGGCCCTGTGGTATATTTTATGAGTTATTTTCTAAAAATTTTACTACGTTTTCAAAGGAATTTATGATTTTTAATTGATAATTGATATCCTATTATGAGTTTGGCCCCCAGAGCATGATATTTATATTACTTGTGTGATTCTGCTCATTTTGGCCTGGGGAGCCCATGATATTATTTCCTGTGATGTGAGCTACGAAATTTAGAGCGGAATTCCGTAAGCTTTTTGTGTTTTGGGGCAGAAATTTCAGGGAAAACTCTGCCAAAATTTTATTGGAAATATAACTATCTTAGTTTATGTTTAAAGTGAGATAGAAATTGAAAGAACTGAATTTGGAGTCAAAAAAAAAGCGGGGGCATTACAGTTTGATATGACAAATTGATATTTGTAATTATTGATGTAATAACTCTCATGGCAATAAAAGTGTTTAAGTTTTTGTGTTATTTAATGTGTTGAGATGAATTTGAAGGCAAAGATTCTGGTTGTGTCACGGATGTTCGATAACAAGGATCCGAGGTGCTACAGTAATCCTTTCCACATCGGTTAGAAAGGGATCCTGGATCATGTTGCAAGTCCCAAACTCAGCGAGGACGCTGAGTTCTTAAGGAGGGGTGTGTGTAACACCCCGTACTTAAGCAGGTATATATATAATATTATATAATAATAATAATAATAATAATAATAATAATAATAATAATAATAATAATTATATATATATATATATATATATATATATATATATATATATATATATATAAAAGATGAGATGGTTGTTGGATGTTGACCTATAGGAGGATCCTATGGGCTTGTTTGAAAAGGGATTGATGAAGTGGCCTATAGGATCTACTATGGGGATATGCATTAATTGTGCATGAAAAATGGGTATGCATGCATGGATGGTCAACGTGAGTTGGCTTGGGAATTAAAGTCCCATATCGGTTAGAAATGTGAGTGTGTGTGGGTATATATTAGGAACCATGTGATAAAAGGTCATCAATGGTTAACCACCTTTTTGATGGTGCCTGTGGTGGGCGTGGCTAAAGTTTTGTGTCCGTTCTTTCGCGTGCGCGCACGTGTAGCCGCGTGCGCAGCTGAGCCAGGCTCGGGGCATTACGAGCACGATGTTAGGAGTATATCGGGTTAGCTCGTGTAAATCCTCAATAAACTTAACGGAATTCAAATAGCAGTACGATAAGGAAAAGGACTGGATCTACTTGCATAGATCAAAGAAATCTTGAACAAAACGAACAAATAGTTCAAGAAGAGACTTGCATGTTAATTAGTAGATTCGAATATTTAGAAATAACGGGATAAGAATCCCGGGCGACGAACCACGAGAACACAAGCGAGCCCGTGCAAAACACCGAAATAGCGAACAGCAAATCAAAGCACACAATAGCAACTCCATAGTGAATCACCTTCACACCACCAAACACCAAATCTCGGATCTCCTAATACCCGAACAGCAAACACGCAAGAAGCCCACTGTTCCTCCTCCTTCTCAAATTCAACAGAGAAAGAGAGAGAAACTAGGCGGGAAAGGGGATCACGGTGGTGGCTGGCAACGCTGGTGGCGAGGGCGACGACGACTGGCGACGGCGGCGCTGCGGTCGGGAAGCGACACAGCGATGGGACTCGGAGGCTCGAGCGATGCCTTGTTCTCTCGCTGAAACAGAGGAACGGGAACGGTGAGGGTAGGGGCTCTGGACGACGACGACGAGGGTCAGGAGGGATCTGCGGTGGTTGCGGGGTGCACGGAGGGGCGAAGACGAGACAGTGGCGAGGAGTGGTGGAGCAGCAAAGGGGGTGAGCGGCAATGGTGGGTTCGATGGATGGCGAAAGGTTAGGACGAAGGCAACGAGGTGGGGATGATGACGGGGATGTGATGGAGGTGATGAGGAGAGGGTGATGACGAGGGTGGTGGTCGGAGATGGCGATCGGAAGGGCGGTAGGAGCGACAGGAATGGGTTCGGTTTGGTGAAGACAAAAACAGAGGAAGATGGGGGTAGGAGAAAGAAAAAACGGCGGAGAGAGAAAGATAATAAATTAGGGTTTAATAATAGGGTATTTATAGGGGATTAAGAAGTTGGGGTTTTGGGTTGCGGGTTAACGAGTTTAGGGTATGGGTTTTGGCTCCAAAAAGAGAAAAAAATAGCTACAATTCGTTGAGATGAACATAAAGCAGAACATATCAACTCAAAACAGAAAGAGCAAAATTTTGCAACGAACCAGAAGTAGCATAATTCAACCAAAAAAGCACGGAGTGATCAAAAGAGAATAGAAGAGCCCAAGAAAAGCCAAAAATAAATATTACAAAAGAATTCAGATACAATAATCAAGAAAAGAAATAAAATAAAATATAATAAAATCCAAAATAGAAAAATAAGGGTTACAATAATCAATGTAACAGCTCAAAAAATGATATGATTCTGTTGAGTGCGGAATAGAATAAGAGAGTACTTCATCTGAGAAGTGTGTGAATTCTCCATTATAAACAATAAGTATTTCCAGTTATGCTTAAGAGAGGGTCGTTGTTTGCGTTGTAACTCTTGTATCTTCTCTAGTTGAATAATATCTAGAATTTTTCTCTTCCGGATTAGGGCTTGCCCGAACCAGGACAAATATTATGTATTTTATATGTTTGGTATGATCTTCTATTTACTTGATGGTTTGTATTGATCATGTTGAAGATTCAACGTGATCTTAGGCCATAAATCCCTAACATGAGTGCAGTGTAAGTCATGCTGATGCGTTGCAACTATTTATGAGAATGACAATCATAGAAAGATCTATAAGTTCCAACAAACAGTAAGTAGAAAGATCTTCAAAGTACCATTCTCAAACAACTATCAGTTAATACTACTACATTTAGAAAATGCCAGCTACTAATGGAAATATGGAGAAGCTGATCACAACCAGTGCCCTCCAAGTTTTTGTTAAGTGAAAAGCGAAAAATAAATTACATCAACAGAAATTTCTATTAGCGAACGTTGTAAATCAGAAGTTAGGGTAACAATAAACAAAAAACTTTGTCAAAGTTAAAGTTTAGACGAAAAAAAGAAAATTGTCTAAATTCATTCAAGTAATTGGTCTATCAAACATGCAACTTGTTTTTCATTTCAACGTAAGCTCTCCAAGTCTGGAGCTACAAAAGGTGTTTGACAGGATTTGCGTTAAGTATTTATGTGTAACTGATTTTTCATACAACTACAAGTTTGCAACAATAATGTGGTTACAGGATGTTATGAATGCAGTGTAAGTTATGCCGATGCGTTTCAACTATTTATGAGAATGACAATCATAGAATCTATAAATTCCAATAAACAGTAAGCAGAAAGATCCACAAAGTTTACCATTCTCAAACAATTATCAGTTAATACTACTAAATTCAGGAAATGCCTTTTCCTATAATGGTATAAAAATCTTTTATAAAAAACTATAATAGAAGCTACTAATTTAACTTCTAGGTACAGGAAGCTACTTTTTTAGTTGCAATTTCATTTGTGAAGTCTTCAAATCCCTAGTCATTGTAATATGGTTTTCTTTTGACACTTGCAAATATATCAAACAAACACTTGTAACCGAGCAATAGGAATTCACTAGCCATTGCAATGCGCATGCTTGTAAACAACCGAATAAAATGGACCAGACTATGAGGTTTGCACTGCAACTGCAGTTACAGAAGCAATTCCAACATTGCAAATTCAACTGCAACTCCTACCACGGCGGGGCCTGGTTCTATAACCAAATAAATAAACTTCAACTCCTACCATTTACTAAACCACATCTGTAATTACAACCAACCAAACACTTCCTTGGTGAATCAATTTGAAAATGGAATCCTACCTACAAAAAGTTTCCAATCAACACAACACTACTTTTATTCCCCATACAGAGGCTTTGTTGTTGTTGTTGTTGTTGAAGAAAACATGAAGTATAGTCACCGTGCTTCAATAATAAGAAGATAATGAAACACACTCTGAATTATAGGGCTACAAATCACTAATCCAAAAAAGAAAAACAAAATAGAAGAAATTACTTGAACACACTCGAAAACCTCACAACCTGATCTAAACAAAAATCTAAACAGCATGGCGATAATGGGCAACTCAACCCCAATGACCTAGTGAATTGTATGCAACCTATTCTCGGTGCTCCCTCTGTAGGTTCCCATTCATATATGCCTTTTTTTCTTTTCGACAAGACCATTATTTCGAATCCCAATTTCACAGTGGTTGACTCATCACGTACTACACTGTGGTTGATCCAAAAACCTAATTAAATCAAGTACAAAGCTGTGTGAACAAAATCCCCTTTGACCAATCTAGATAGGTTTGATGTTCCATAGATATATTATTTAAGAAACTAAAAGGAGGAAGAAAGGAGTGGAAATAGGGATAGAAGAAGGTGATTGAATCACCATTTCCATCCTCCCTCGTAACTTTGAACCTCTAGACTCCTCTTCTTGTTTCTTATTTGTTTCCACCTTCTTCCTTCTTAGTTCTGTTGTTCTCATTCACCAGCATCAAGAACCTACAAACCGAATGTGATTCGTGCATCTTCAACCACTTATAAATAAACCCTCCAAGAAACTGATGTCTACACGACATCTCTGTTGAGTGTATGTCTTACATACTTGGGTTCTATGTGAAGAGAAGATGGTGAAGTGAAGGAAGGTTGAAGCATCGTTGGATGAGAAAAGAAATAACAGCACAACAGTCTTGAATTGACAGTCGACCATTGAAACTCTCTGGATGGAATTTGACTATTTGCAGTCGACTGCCACTTTGGGCAGTCGACTGCCAACTGATGAAGGCAGCAACTGGTCTGGTCTGGGTGATCTATTTTGAACCGATCTTCTACTTAAGTTAGATCATACGACTACTATCGTATGGCTCTCTCTTCAGGATATATCAGACGGTGATTGTATGAAGACTAAACCTATGGTTCCTCTAGACCTCGATTGAGAGAAGTAGTACTTCATTGAGAATTCTTCATTGTAATCAATAGATTATCTTCTAGTGAGGCTCGAGAGATAGATAGGTTCTTGGTGAGAGTTTGTAACTCTTGTAATCTTCTCTAGTTGAATAATATCTTCCTTATTTTCTCCCAAATTAAGGTTCGCCCAAAACATGACAAATCTTTGAGTGCTTTATGTGCTTTGGTCTACTTGTTTGGTTGTTCATCATATCGGTTATCGCTTCTCGATACTAAAGCTCCAACTCCGCTGCCCCAAATTACTAACAACTAGCATCAGGCTACGGTTGATGAGTCCCTTCGTGAAGATGATAGGTCACAGTTACATGAAGGTCAAGCAGTTCGACGGTAAGATCAAATTTAATATCTACAAGGTGGATATGTATGATGTATTGGTTCAAGAATGTCTACATCAAGCCCTAGATGGAGAAAAAGGAAAGTCGTCTCACATGAAGGAGTGTGATGAGATTTGTCTAGGAGGCTTAAGTTTAATCCGAATGTCATTGGCAAGCGAGGTCAAGTGCAACTTCCTGGAGGAGAAAAGTGCGGCGAGTCCATAGGCAAGACTCATAACTGACTACTCAAGATCGTTGTTAATGAATCAGAAGTACTAGAACATAAAGCTGTTTTGTTTCTCAATGAAGAAAGGTACCTCTCTTGAAGATCATATTATGAAGTTCAATAAGGTGTTATCTAAATTGAGGATAATAAATGAAGATGATCTAAACGAAGAGGATAAATCTTTCAACTTGATATATTCACCCAGATTCATATGAGCATTTGATAACTATCATGCTACAAGGAAAGTCTGCCAAGGAGAATCTTTCAGTGGCTAAGGTAATCAAGGGCTTGAAGGAACATCAACTTAGGAAAGAGACTAGGAAATCATCGTCTACTTTCACAAGATTCTTAGCAGTGGAACATCATTCAATTGAAAGGGGAAGTGCGCATAAAGGTGTGATCCGTTGTCGATATTGCAAAAAGGTTAGACATTGCTGTAAAGATTATCGCAAGTTGTTGAACCAGAAGAGCACCAATATTGTAAGTGTTTATGAGTCAGGTGATAATTTCAACTGTCTTCTTGTTAAAAATTCTTTAGATGTGGATTTTTGTTGGTTTCTTGATTCGGGTTGTTCAACTCATATTTGCTCCTAGATGGAGAAGTTTTCAACTTACAAGTCAACAACGGGCCATTGTGTGAGAACGAGTATTGGTGAGGTTTGTGATGTAGTAGTGGGTGAGGGAATAATTGAGTTGGAGATTCTAGATGAAAACATGTACACTCTAAGGGAAGTCATGCATATTCCTATGTTGAAATAGATTCTGATATCCTTGGATACTCTAGAAGCACGTGACTATAGGTACACATCTCGAGGTGGAGTTCTGTTTAGGAAGGTCATCGTAAATTAATGTTTGAAAAGATGGGTGCTGGACCAAGTCAACACAACCTCTACAAACTTTGTGAAAATCAAAAATCTTGCGCAAGTGTTTATATGCCAGTTATTCCTAAAGCTTCATCTAGTCTTCTGCCACTAGAATCATCGAAGTGAGACCATGTCATTTGAATACCGCCGAGAGGTGGAGAATGTCTCGGGATAGGTAGAGTTCATGTGGAGGGTGACACCTCCATATTAATGCCTACTGGTGAGGGGAATACTAATTGGTGAGATAAGGTCAAAGATAGATTCAACTAGCCGAAGAAGCCACTGAACCGAGTTCGTTTATAGGTAGATGATATGGCTAAAATTGGGGTTAAATCGGGACCGTCCAGATCGAGCACGAATCCTGAAGCACGGGGGCAAAAAGGTAATTTCACAAACAGATGGATCCAAAACGGGTATTGGGCCTCCTTCTCACAGAACCAACCACCCGCGAATAGATCCACTTCAATTGGGTGCGGGTCCCGACCCGATACAAGCCCAATCCACCAAGAAGAGAATCAGGCCACTGATTTGGTCAAATCAATAAACCTGATTAGCTCTTACCAGGGAATCAAGGCCTAACTTCCCAAAACAGAATAGGAGGATTTTTCTCCTATTTGTTAGGCAGGAAATTAGGCCCCAAATCATTCCAAAGGCGACTATAAATACAACCCCTCTACCACCGAGACCAGGTTAATCACTTCTCCATCATTTTAAGCTCTTTCTTAATCTTCAGCTGATTACTGACAAGAGCGTCGGAGGGTGCGTCGCCGGAATCAACCCCGGTGTTTCGCACTTCTTTGCAGGTAGCGGCGGGAGCAAGTAGGCTGAGTAAGCTGTTCAGGTTTTCCTCGGATCCACAAATTCTATCTGTTTACCCCCACACCAAAATCAGCGGTAACAGATTGGCGCCGTCTGTGGGAAAGCCACGCGAACAGTCTCAGCCCATTCTTCGTCCTCTGCAGCCATGCCGCCGAAGAAGAACAGATCCAGAGGGTCGAACCGTGGGGGCAACCCCACCGACCCGGCGAACGAAGCTCCGGTCAACCCTATCCTTCAGTCCAACCTCCCTCCGCTGACCCAGCAGGACCCGCCTCCTCCTCACCCTCAGCAGCAGCCCAACAACGGTCCGTCCGGTCCTAATGCTCGGCCCGAAAAGCAGCCTGCCAATCCGTGCCACGTCTCGGTCCACAATGGGTCCTCGGACTCGATGGCTTCCCATCACCCCGACCTCCGCATCACACTCCAAAACCGCCATAAGGATGACGACCTCCGTACTCATCTTGACGAGAGGCGGGCCCGAGAGGGAGCCTCCCGCCAGCGTCAAGGTGAGCGGTCGCCACGTCGTCGGGACGGCAGAAGGTCCCCGGAGCGCAGAGGCCGAGCGGCGTCCCCTGAGCGCCGAAGGAGGAGGTCCCGGTCCCCCAGGGATCGGCGCCATCCGAGGGACCGAGACATGCCCATAAGCCGAGCCGAGTTCCTCCAGTTTCAAGAGACCGTTCTGCAGGCCCTCAATCTCCGACAGAACGGCCAGAATGCTCAGAGAGTTCCGACGCCGCCCAGGGATCCCAGTCCCCGGCGCCGAACCCAGAGTCCTTCCCCGGCTCCCAGGCAACGAAGTCCTCGGCGCTCCCAGGACTACCGGCGCCGCAGTCCACACTCCCCTTCCTACGAAGAGGAGTCCGGAGGCTCGTACGACTACCAGCGGAGGGACGACGCCCTCGTCCGCCGTATTCATGAGGTGGAGAGGCGCATCGGCCGTATGGACAGGGAAGAAGAGTCCCGAGCCGGAACCTTCCGTCCGAGCCGACCCCCCTTCTCACGGTCGATCATGGAGGCCCATATTCCGAGGAGTTTCAAACCGCCGCAGTTTGAAACATACTCAGGGGAATCCGACCCGGTCGACCACGTCGAGAGCTTCAAGACACTGATGCTTATTCACCAAGCTTCCGACGCAGTGCTATGCAGGACCTTCCCCGCCACCCTCAGGGGGTCGGCTCGGGAATGGTATTCTAGACTCGCCCCCTCATCCATCTTCTCGTTCGAACAGTTCGAGACGCTGTTCATCACTCACTTCGTGAGTAGCCGGCGAGCCGAGAAGACGAGTCTTTCCTTACTGAACCTGCGGCAGGAGAAAGAAGAAAAGCTGCGGGACTATGTGAAAAGGTTTACCGCAGAGGTCCGGTCCATAGCTTCCTTGGACCAGTCCGTGGCTACCGTGGCGTTCCAGTCGAACGTCCATAACGCCAACCTTCGGTCATCCCTCGCCAAGAAGCCTCCGCATGACTTCGCCGACCTCCTCCTGAGGTGCGAGAAGTACATCCGAGCAGAAGAGGCCGAAGCCCTTCCCAGCTTTGGAGGGCCCTCCGCAGGATCGAAAAGGAAGGCGACGGGGGAGGAAGGGTCGAAAAAAGCTCAGAAGGACATGGGCGGTCAACGTCGCCCTCCCCCCAGGTTCGAGAAATTCACGCCCCTCACAACTAATGTCTCCACTATCCTCATGGAGGTAGAGAAGGAGGGGGTCCTCCCTCCAGCCCCGAGGATGCACAAACCGGCGAAGAGGAGGGACAAAGACAAGTGGTGTCGGTATCACCGAGACCACGGGCACGAGACGAATGACTGTCGGGCTTTGAGGGATGAGATCGAAGCCCTCATCCGGAGGGGGCAGTTGGCGAAGTTCGTGAAGGCTAACGATCGGACAGATCGGAACTCTCCTCCCCCTCGGGGGGCTAACAAGCGCTCTGAGCGGCGCGAAGTAACACCTGAGTTCGAAGAAGAAAGGGTTCTGCATATGATCCACGGGGGCCCTATGGGCGGCTCCTCTAATACGTCTCGGAAAGCCTTCGTCCGAGAGGTGAACTCGGTCCACAGTGCTCCTCCTCCCAAGGGCTTCGGTGTGCCCGTGTCCTTCTCCGACGCCGATCTCGAAGGAGTCCGAACCCCTCACTGTGATGCCCTCGTCATCGACCTCCGCATGGCCAACTTCAAGGTGCAGAGGATATTGGTTGACAACGGGAGTTCGGTCAACATCCTATTCCTCTCGGTCTTCCGGGGCCTCTAGCTGTCCCGAGACCGTCTCAAGCCAGCCGGATACACTCTACACGGGTTCACGGGGGTCCCGGTAACCGTCGAAGGGGTGATAACCCTAAACGTTACTGCGGGAAGCACCCCTACTACCCGGACGGAGCCGATGGACTTCATGGTCGTCGTCGTCCCGGCAGCATATAATGTCATCCTAGGCCACCCCGGCCTAGCCGCTCTTGAGGCCGTCCCCTCGGCATACCATTTGAAGATGAAGTTCCCCACTCGGTCGGGAGTAGGAGAAGTCAGGGGAAGCCAGGAAACAGCTCGGAAGTGCTACATGACTTCCACCGGGGGACCAGTGCTCTCGCTCGAGACACTCGAGATCCCCGAGCCGAAGGCCCGCCCAACGTCCGAGCCAGCGGATGAGTTAGAAGAAGTACTCTTCTCCAACGAGGATCCGAGCCGAAAATTCCTCGTCAGCAAGTCCTTGCCGACCGTGCTATTCTCCGACCTGGTGAGGTGCATCCGGGATAACCGCGACCTATTTGCTTGGTCGGCCGCGGATATGCCCGGCATCTCCGAAGACTTGCTCGTCCACCGCCTAAGCGTCGAACCGCGGTGCAAACCGGTTCAGCAGAAGAGGCGAAAGTTCTCTGCAGGGTCTTGAACAGACCGTGCTGATCGAAGTCCTCTCCAAGCCGAGCATCGAAGACGAGACGCCTAGCTCGATGGAGACATTGCCGGTCGCGCTGCAGGACAATTGGATGAAACCACTGGTGGAATTCTTAAGGGATGGAGTTCTGCCTCAAGATCCCAAAGAAGCACGCCGGGTTAGAACTCGAGCCGAGCGCTATGTCTTGATCGAGGGCATCCTATACAAGCGCTCCTTCTCCCAAATAGACGGCCGACCTTATCTGCGATGCCTCTCCCCGGATCAGGCCGAATATGCCCTACAGGAGCTTCATGAAGGGATCGGCGGGGCACACTCGGGATTTAGGTCCCTGGCCCGGAAAGCTCTGAATTATGGGTACTTCTGGCCGACGCTTCTCCAAGACGCCGAGCGACACGTTCGGCAGTGCGGCTCCTGCCAGAGACACTCCAGCATCCGACGCCTCCCTCAAGCCAACCTCACCTCCCTATCGAGCCCTATCCCCTTCGCGATGTGGGGAATGGACTTGATAGGGCCTTTCCCTCCAGCTCCGGGTCAGCTCAAGTTTTTAGTCGTAGCTATCGACTACTTCTCGAAGTGGGTCGAGGCCGAGCCCCTCGCCACGATAACCGAGAACAAAGTGGTGCAGTTCTTCTGGAAGAACATTATATGCAGATTCGGCGTCCCGCGCGTCCTCGTGACAGATAATGGGACCCAGTTCACTGGCTCAGCATTCCGAACCCTGTGCGACGACCTCGTCATTCAACAGCGTTTCTCATCCGTCTCGCACCCCCAGTCGAACGGACAAGCCGAGAACGCTAATAAGCAGATCCTTGCGGGGATCAAGAGGAGGTTGGACAAGTGCTCCAAAGGACAGTGGGTCGACCAACTCCCTAATGTATTGTGGAACTACCGCACAAGCAAGCGGACGCCCACTGGAGAGTCCCCTTTCAGCCTTACTTATGGGGCCGAGGCCGTAATACCCCTCGAGGTCGGAATTCCTTCCCCTCGGCTCATTGCCTATGACGAAGCGCAGAATGCCAGGGAACTCAGAGGAAACTTGGACCTGATAGATGAACTGAGGGAAAGGGCATCGATTCGGCAGCAGAATTACAGAAGGAGAGTCGAGCTAGCCTACAACAAGAAAGTCCGACCCGCCAACCTTGAGCAAGGAGACCTGGTGTTGAGAAAGCTAGCCATATCCCTCCCCAGTCAGAAGGGCAAGCTAGCTCCGAATTGGGAAGGGCCGTACCGGGTCACAAAAGTTGTTCGGCCTGGGGCATATCGACTTGAGGACATGGATGGTAGAGAGCTCCCGAGGACCTGGAATGCCGATCACCTCCTGAAATACCAAGAGAGCGCCCCGGCGCCTCTCTAAGTAATCCGAGGTGTCGCGCCATTCCTCTCCTTTAACTTGTAACCTGTTCTATGAATTCTACTATGTAAAACGGTTCGCCGTCAAATATCAAATAAAGAAAGTTCCATTTTGTTTTTGAATTTGCCTGTTTCTTCCTCCCCTCTTACTATACCAATGGCTCGGAGTCCAACACTCGGCTCGACTTTACCTCCTCGGTTCGTCTCCGGACGAACCAGGGATAGATCGCCGTTCGGAATTGCTCCCACAGCCGTTGAACTATACCGATGGTTCGGAGTCCAACACTCGGCTCGACTTTACCTCCTCGGTTCGTCTCCGGACGAACCAGGGGTAGATCGCCGTTCGGAATTGCTCCCACAGCCGTTGAACTATACCGATGGTTCGGAGTCCAACACTCGGCTCGACTTTACCTCCTCGGTTCGTCTCCGGACGAACCAGGGGTAGATCGCCGTTCGGAATTGCTCCCACAGCGGTTGAACTATACCGATGGTTCAGAGTCCAACACTCGGCTCGACTTTACCTCCTCGGTTCGTCTCCGGACGAACCAGGGGTAGATCGCCGTTCGGAATTGCTCCCACAGCCGTTGAACTATACCGATGGTTCGGAGTCCAACACTCGGCTCGACTTTACCTCCTCGGTTCGTCTCCGGACGAACCAGGGGTAGATCGCCGTTCGGAATTGCTCCCACAACCGTTGAACTATACCGATGGTTCGGAGTCCAACACTCGGCTCGACTTTACCTCCTCGGTTCGTCTCCGGACGAACCAGGGGTAGATCGCCGTTCGGAATTGCTCCCACAGCCGTTGAACTATACCGATGGTTCGGAGTCCAACACTCGGCTCGACTTTACCTCCTCGGTTCATCTCCGGACGAACCAGGGGTAGATCGCCGTTCGGAATTGCTCCCACAGCCATTGAACTATACCGATGGTTCGGAGTCCAACACTCGGCTCGACTTTACCTCCTCGGTTCATCTCCGGACGAACCAGGGGTAGATCGCCGTTCGGAATTGCTCCCACAGCCGTTGAACTATACCGATGGTTCGGAGTCCAACACTCGGCTCGACTTTACCTCCTCGGTTCGTCCCCGGACGAACCAGGGGTAGATCGCCGTTCGGAATTGCTCCCACAGCCGTTGGACTATGCCTAAGGTCCGGAACACGTATCCCGACCACTCTTGACTGACAGCCGAGGTCCGAAGGCAAACACATTCGGTCGGCGTCCGAGCAAGTGCCTTCCCGAGCTGGTAAACGGGGAAAACACACTTCCCCCTTAACTTTCGCGCGTGATCTCGATCAGACGGCTCAGATCGTGCCACGTACACAAAACGACAAGATAACGTTTTCTTGGAAAACGAGCCGCCTCGAGATCCGCGCCTACATTCAACGTCTCAGATCTCGCCACGTCCAAATAGCGCTCTCGAGAACATCGCCGTGTCAGACCCACTAAGCGACAAAACGTCGTACCCCTGGGGATCCATTCGGCTAAATAGACACACTCAGTTCAAATAGTTCGGCACGGTCAACACAGTTCTAAACAAAGACAGACGTACAAAACAACGAAAAGGAATTTTATTAAATATCGGCGTACAGTACAAAATAGACCATTACAAAAGCGTCGGCAAACAAAACATACAACCCCCGACCCACTACACTTGTCTTTCATAAAAATGCATCCTCTCCACCTTGGTCGCCCTCCTCGGCAGACGGTTCCTCCGCCTCTCCTCGAAGCTTCGCCATTTCCGCCCGCAGGTGTCCCATCTCCGAGAGCAAGTCGTCCCGTTCGGTAATAAGTTTCGACTGAATGTGCCGAATACTTTTGACCCGAAGAGCATTGCTGAATGCGGTCTGCGAGTCCTCGTCCTCCCCTACGGGGCTCAGCTCGACGATCTTGTTCTCCAAGCGTTGTGTTTCGGCCTCCCGGAGACTGAGGACCAGCGAAAGGTGACTCCACTCGCCCTCGGATCGGCGTAGCTTCAGATCGACACTCCTGGGGCTCAGAACCACCGTCCCAGAGGTCGCCTCGGATGCGGAGTCATCATTCGGACGCCCGGAGTCCGATCCATGGATCGCCGCGACAAGCTGAAAAATAGGAAAAACGAACAACGCAGTTTCAATACAATGCCGAAGACAAACACTTGAGAGTTTTTCAGAATTTTTATGCATTCAGACATAATAGTGTTACAGACGGTCGACCAACCCTACAACTAGGTTATTACAACGGCCAACAAAAATGAAAAGTGACATAATCAAGTCCTCTTCGGAAGGGGAATGCTTCGGTTTAGGGAAACGCGAGGACGACGAGGCCGACCCTCTGAGCTCGTCCCTAAACCAACGAAGCGCGACCCCCCTTCACTGCTAGTCCTAACAGCCGCATCGACCGATGCCCCGCTCGACGAGACAGCCGCGCTGCTCTGGGCGTCAGTCGGACTCCTCTTGGTCGTGGGCGGGCGCGTCGCGAGTTCATAAAACGTGATCCCCCTCTCACTTTCCTCGCGAGTGCACGACGTGCTGCGAACATTAGCCCTCTCCGGCGCAGGTTTAAGCGACGCGACCTCCTCCTCCAGTTCGATAATCCGATCCCTCAAGACGACGTTCTTCGCCAATTTCTTTGATCGAGGGGCCTTCAACGACCCCGAGGCATTGGGACTATCAGTTGCAAGCCGCCGATAGTGGGTGACCTCAATCCCCCTATCTATTGTGATCCTCCTGAGCATGTCGACTTCGGCCAATAGTCTCTTACGCTCGGCCAAAGCCCCCTCCAGCTCGGAGGCCATCTTCTCCCTCTCCGCCGAACGCTCTCTCCGATAGCTCCAAGTATTGTACCTCGGCCAAAAGATCGTCGTTCTTCTGCTCGGCGGCTTTAAGCTCCCCACGAAGCCGCTCAATTTCCCCTTCGGAACCAGGACCCTGGGAGCGCTTCCGGAGTTGATGCAGCTCGCGACAGTTCCTCCTCAGAACTGCCCTGACCTCCTCCGCCTGGCCAAGCAGGAGAAACCGCCTCTGCCGGCTGTCCGAAAGTTCACGCTTCAAATTGGCCAATTCCTTCCGGAGGAAGACCAGCTCCGTGACCGGACCAAACACCACCTGAAAAGCGGAAAAAAATCCGAGGCCCAACAGTTGGAGAAATTTACGCCCAAAACGCCCAAAATGCACACTAAGTCCGAGGCTCAACACTTGGACAAATTTTTGGCCAAACAAAATACTTTTCATTCAAAACAAAGGCGGTGGCCAGTCCGCAATAAGGCTTACAAAAAGAAAACAAAACCAAAAAGACTGAAAGTAGGAAGACAACCGAGTCAGGGGTCGACCTTTTTGCCGCTCGGATTCGTCGACCCCTCGGCCTCGCCCTCGCCATCACCCTCGCCCCCGCCTTCGCTCCAGCTCTCCTCCTCGGAGAGTTTCTCCTCCTCGCCCTCGGCTTCGGTCTCCCCATCGCCTTCGGCGGGTTCCGTCTCTCCGTCAGGACCGAGTAGACCCTCGGTGATCCCTTCTTCCCCCTCCACGGGCTCGTAAAAGTCATAAGAGGACGAGTCGAAGCCCGGGTTCTTCGCGACAACGTGGGTCAGGGCACGGCCGTAGGTGTCCAGCATATTCTGGATCATGTGCTGCGCGGCCTCCTCTTGCACGGCCTTCTTCACCTTCTTCACCTTCCTCAGGTGGTTGGCCTTGATCCTCTCGGCTCTCTTCCGAGCAGTCTCCCCTTCCGACCGAGCCTTGGCCAGCTCATCCTTCAGCTCGGTAACCTCCTTCTCTGCTCCCGACCGAGCGCTGGCCAGCTCCTCCTTCAGCTCGGCCACCTCCTTCTCAAGCTTGGCCGCCGTATCCTTCGACGATTGGATGGCGTCGGCCAGCTTCTTCTCCAAGTCCTCCACTTCGGCGACTCTCTTCGTCGAAAGAAGCAGCTCGGACTCAAGCCGCTTCGCAACCCGAACGCGCTCCGTCCTCTCCTTCTCCTTCTCCTGATCCTTCCTCGCCATCTCCTCGACCAGCCAACTGAAGTGGCAGAGGGTCTGGAAGAGAACAACATGTTAAAATCCGAGCCCAAGAACTTAGAAAAAAAATTCCAAGGAAAAAATATGAATGAAGAGGGGCTCGACACACTTACCGACATAGTGCTCCGGGCCATCTGCATCACGTTGTCCCCTGCCATCCCGGCCCTCAGGGTCGCTCGGTCCTTCGGGGTCGGCAGGTGCCTCACTGCCTCCATGCAGATGTTCCCGTCGCCCAAAAAGCCGTCGACGTTCATCACCTGCCAATCAGGGACGAAGATCTGTTTGTGACGCTCGGTCAAGATCTTCTCCGCGTCGGAGGTAAGGGGCGGAACCGGGAGGGACAACGCATCAGCCACTCCGAACCCACCACTCGACGGACCAGGAGCGTCCGCCTCCGGGGTAGGAGCAGGAGCAGCCGAGGCCGAGGGATCGAGGTCCACGACCCCCCCTGCTCGGGGACCGCGACCTTCGCCGGAGGGACAAGGACCTCAATCTCCCCCTCCTTCAGGACAGCAACCTTCGGTTGGTCGGCTGCCTTAACGACCGAGGCCTTCTTCGAAGCTCGGCTGTCCTGAGGCGCTGTCGACGGCCTCTTCTTCTTCTCCTGCTCGGACCTGCCCTTCGCCACCAGAGCCTTGTAATCAAGCTTCATGGTCTCTGCAAGAGTCGAATGAAAAAACTTAGAAAATTGAATGCAAACTTTACGGAGAGAAGTATAAATACCAGAAGCGTACGAGGGTCGATCGGACTGAGACCCCCACGGAACAGATGCTCTTCGGTGATATCCTTCCAGCTAAGCGTCGGCAGAGCAAGGATCTTCTTCTGGACCTCGATCTCTGCAGCGTTCAGCGGAACGTCCTTCTTTGTGCGCTTGGGTAGTCCGTCCGCCCAAACTGTCGGTATCACCCATGGCGTCAGATTCCGAACGAGGAAGTATTTGTCCTTCCAGTGTTTGATCGAGTCCGGATTCTCGATCAGTTTCACGCCCGGCCAGGGCGAAAGATAAAACCTCTGCTCGTCTTTTCTCGGCCAGACAGGTCGGAAGAGACTTCGGAAGAGGTACATGGTCGGCTTGGCGCCGATCTCTTGGCATCGGAGGAGGAACGCCACAACTTGCCTCCATGTGTTCGGCATCAGTTGAGCGGGACTCAAACCATACCAAACCAGGACGTCAACCACGAACGGGTGGAGGGGAAAATGAAGACCGGCAATGAGGGAGTCGACCGGAAAGACGCATATGTCCGGAGAGGACCTAGTGTTGGCTCGGAACCCCGGCCCAGGGAGGAGCAACGCGTACTCGAGAGGGATCTGGAAGCCCTCTCGGACCGTATGAAGGTCCGCTTCGGTAAGAGTCGAGATCTTGCGATCGACCTCGGACAGCTCCCTAGGCTCATTCTCCTCCACCAGTTTAGCCGTACCTTGGGTAACCTTCTCCAAGATATCCTCGGTATAATCCCGGACTCCTCCCACGCTCGACACGGCGATGGGCTGCCGACCGAACTCCCCCGCTCTCCTCGGCGTCTCCACTATAGTAATTACGGCTTTGCCCTTTCGAGACTCCGCCGCGACTTCTTGGGGCACCTCGGCCACTCCGCCCTCCGCATCTGGACGAACAACGTCCTGCTCGCTCGGCTCCATTACTCCTTTCTCTTTCTCCCCTCGGCCAACGGCTTGCTCCGAGGCGGGGGTCTCAGCCGAAATCTTAACCATATTTTCCTAAAGAGAGAAGGGAAAGAGACTGACCTTGAAGTGACAGCTACGGTCGGAAACTTCGCCGGAACTAGGAACGCTACCGCGACAGCTAGCGACACCACCAGGGAGCTGAAGACTTCGAAGCAGAGTAAATACGGAAGAGAGAGAGTAAAAGTGAAAAGTGAAGACTTGGTCAAAGGGGGGTAAAGATTTATAGTGAAAATGAGGCATCTCTTGGACTTCCAGAGCGACTTTTGGGCTACTCTCGAAGCATCTCGAAGGCCCACCACAAAGTCAACCAGCTCGGCAAGATGGGATCTGAATCCGAGCTGCGAGCAAACCGAACGTGGCTGCAATAGAGTCCGCTCGGAATCCGTGCAAGTGCCTTCCCGAGCTGGTAAATGGGGAAAACTCCCTTCTCCCTCAACTTTCGCGCCTGATCTCCATCAGACGGTCCAGATCTCGCCGAGAGCACAAAACGACAAGATAGTGTTTTCTTGGAGAATGCGCCCACCTTGAGATGCATGTCAGCATCCAGCGGCTCAGATAGCGCCACGTCGCTCGGACGATCTTACCCTCGGACGCCCCACCTATGTCTAAAAAGAACCCGGAAAAATTTTTTGATTTAGTTTTGAGGCGCCGCCTTCGGCGAGCGCCCCCCCAGGTCCCGTGCACCAACCGGCATCCTACCAACCACGGGCCCCGGGCGGGAACAGATCGGCACTCCCCCCATCTCTAACTCCCCCGGGCTGATATCCATCAAAAGCCATCAGCCCGGAAGGAAGACAGAGATGAAAGGAGACCCATCCACATTCAGGGATCGGGAAGAACGCACCATTCCGAGCCAGTTGTTTGCATCTGGAAGGCGCGGCTTGCCAAAGGGCTCTAACCGCAGCGCCTTCACAGTTGCAAACAACAGGCTCGGACGGTCCAAAAGCCCGAGCTACTACTCATGATGAAATGGACCAAGAGATCGGCATCGGACATGGATCGTCACTCTCTCACCAAGACCTCCGCTCTCTCCGACGCTCGCTTCGGAGCCACCAAAGAAAGCCGAAGATCTTGGTGAGAGAACGACCACCCGTCCTTCCGAAGAAGTCCACACCCCGGGACAGGACCATTGCCGCCGACCCTACTGTCTTATTGCTCCCCACTCCTGACACCACCTCTTCGGAGCAGAGAGGAATGGGGAAACAACAAGACAACAAGGCGACCGCCCGTCCTTCCGAAGTAACTTAACCCTCGGATCCGGACCACAGTCGCCGCCACTACTACCTCGTCCCCCCTCGCTCCTAACATCCGCTTTGGGGCCGTCAGGAACGAAGGGAAAACCAGGCAGAAGAGCGACCACCTCTCCAGACCTCAAGAAAGAAGCTACCCAAGGCAGACGCCTCCGAGGTCTGGAACTCGATTTGGTTGTGACGAAAGCGACAAAGAGAGTGGAGTACTTATAGCCTACCCCCAAGAACCAGCCATTACTACCCTCGGAAACTAAAGCGCCGCATTTTAATTGAGGGAATTACTGATCCTCGGAAGTTGAAGCGCCACGCATTAATTAAAGGAATAATTCTTAATGACCTGGGAAAGGGGAATGCCGCACGAACCCCGAGCGTCATTAATACCCTTGGAAGCGAGATCACCTCCGAACAGATAGCGCCACGACGCAGCCGAACCCTGCCTTCGGTCGGCTGCCGAGCAGAGGCCTTCCCGAACTGGTAAATGGAGGAAAAAAGGCACCGAGCTATCTCAGCCGTTGGATCTCTCAGAAATTCACGCTCCCAGTGGCGAACGGCTCAGATTGCGCCACGTGCGCTAGAAGACAAGATAGCATTTTCTTGGGAACCGTTCCCGTCTCGAGATGCGTGCCAACATCCAACGGCCCAGATAACGCCACGTCACTCAAGCCTTCGGTCGGCTGCCGAACCCCCATGCCTTCGGTCGGCTGCCGAGCAAAGGCCTTCCCGAACTGGTAAACGGAGAAAAATGCTGCCGAGCAGCAGCAGCCGTCAGATCTTTCCGAAGTTCGCGCCCATCTGCGATCAGCGGCTCAGATCGAGCCACGCCATAAATCGGTATTTAAATCATTTTTTATCTATTTGAATTGTTTTATTTGTTTAAAAATTGCGAGAAAATTGTTAAAAATTCGGGAAAATTAGCCAAAAATTCTGGAGAATAATTGGGATTTAGGGGGCACATTTTCGAACCCCTGAACGAACAATTATCGCCCAGAATGTACGATTAAGGCCCCCGAATGATTAGCAAACGTGTCGCAAAATTAAACAAGTAGTCCGAAAAAATAGATAAAAACTCTTGAATACCCGATGTGACCAGAGAACTGCCAGCGGCATCAAAAGTTGCCTCACTACCCCCTTTCTAGATTCAAAATCCCACGTCTGGACTCCAATACAACTCCATCAGCCACTAAAACAGCTAAACTACTCCTCAAAGTCTGATCACACTCAGTCTTTAGGAGTGGGGGGCTCGTGATATAGCTAAAATTGGGGTTAAATCGGGACCGTCCAGATCGAGCACGAATCCTGAAGCACGGGGGCAAAAAGGTAATTTCACAAACAGATGGATCCAAAACGGGTATTGGGCCTCCTTCTCACAGAACCAACCACCCGCGAATAGATCCACTTCAATTGGGTGCGGGTCCCGACCCGATACAAGCCCAATCCACCAAGAAGAGAATCAGGCCACTGATTTGGTCAAATCAATAAACCTGATTAGCTCTTACCAGGGAATCAAGGCCTAACTTCCCAAAACAGAATAGGAGGATTTTTCTCCTATTTGTTAGGCAGGAAATTAGGCCCCAAATCATTCCAAAGGCGACTATAAATACAACCCCTCTACCACCGAGACCAGGTTAATCACTTCTCCATCATTTTAAGCTCTTTCTTAATCTTCAGCTGATTACTGACAAGAGCGTCGGAGGGTGCGTCGCCGGAATCAACCCCGGTGTTTCGCACTTCTTTGCAGGTAGCGGCGGGAGCAAGTAGGCTGAGTAAGCTGTTCAAGTTTTCCTCGGATCCACAAATTCTATCTGTTTACCCCCACACCAAAATCAGCGGTAACAGTAGAGAACAAAAGAGTCTAGAGGTGATTAATCACACAGTGTTGATAGCATGCATATGCAATCCAATGTGAAAATTGTTGGGTGTATGTCTTGCATACTTGGGTTCGATGTGAAGAGAAGACGGTGAAGCGAAGGAAGGTCGAAGCGTCATTGGAATGGAGTGGAAACAACAACATAATAGTCTTGTATTGACAGTCGACTGCCCTTTAGGTGGCCGTCGAAACCCTCTGGATGGAATTCAACTCTTTGCAGTCGACTGCCACTTTGGACAGCCGATCACCGACGGTTGAAGGTAGCAACAGGTCGGTTCTGGGTGATCTATTTTGAGCTCATCTTCTACTCAAAGTTAGATCGTACAACTTCTATCGTGTTGATATCTCTTCAGGATATATCAGATTGTTATTGTATTAAGATTAACCCTAGGGTTTCTCTACATCTTTATATGTTGTAATAACCTCCATAGAGAGTAGTAGTACTTCATTGAGAACTCTCCATTGTAATCAGAAAATTATCTTGTAGTGAGGCTTGAGAGATAGATAGGTTCTTGGTGAGAGTTTATCTCTTATAATTTTTTCTAGTTGAATAATATCTCCCTTATTTTTCTCAAAAGCAGGACAAAATCTTTGTGTGCTTTGATCTACTTGTTTGGTTATTCATCAGATCGGTTATCACTTTTCGTTACTAAAGCTCCACCTTCGTTGCGCCAAATTTTCTATCAGTCTTCTTCACCACCTCATCATTCCTCTCCTTCAAATGATCCAAACACACCAAAGACTTCCATTCCGAATCTGAATGAGCTTCACCTCCTTCAACACCACAATCACGGACTTTGAAAGTCGTTGAGTTGGGGAAGACTTTGAAAGACAAGATGATCGGGATGGTCAGAGTTGGGAGTGGGACCCATCAGCCCGTACAGATCGGGAATATGCTCGATTGGGGGTGCTTGGTGTTGCCAAGCCTTTGGGTGTGGATGTAAGGGACGGTGGGACTGTGCATAACGCTACACTAGCAACGAAAAAACGAGGAGTAGGCAACAACAACCGTAGCGGACAACAATCCAATGATAGCGGCTACAACAGTAGATGGGCTTGGGCCTTGGAGTTGGTGTCGGGTTCGGAGATCAGGTTTGAATCCGCTTTGGATCTGGATCTAATGATGTGTTGCTAGTTGATATTTGGTTATCGTCTGCAAGGGACAGCGACGCATTAGGTTCGATCTTCGGTGTTGGCGGACTAGCTCACGGATCGAGGCTAAGGAAGGGTTGACATTGACTTGGTCAGAGTGGCCATCCATGATGCCCTTTAGGATTATGATTTTAGCCATGGCTTTGAAGTTTGGGAGATTTGAGAAGAACGGGGTCATGAAGATAGCAGAGAAAGGATAAGAAGGGGAAGAGTCTAAGGGGTCGGATTTTTATTTTTATTTTTATTTTGTGTGTGTGGGGGGGGTTGCTCAATTTTGTAGGGATGGCAAGTGGGCCGGGTCAACCGCCGACTCTCCCATATAACCCAGCCCGCGAAACGGCGGTTCGAGTTCGGGTCGAACCCGTGAACAGTAACAGGTCGACCCGGGTCTCGAATATAGCAGATCCAACCCGCTCAACCCGGCCTGCGAACCCCATTAAAAACCCCAACCCGCACGCCAACCTGCGGGTTGCGAACCGTTAGACCCGAACGGGTCAAACGTTCGACCCGTCCCGGGTCGTCCGTTGACCCGCGGGTCAAACGGGTCGCAAAAACTGTGCCCAACGGCACTGTTGTCCAAGTGTCATCAACGGCTCTAATGGAAATATTTTTGGTTTTTTTGGGTTTTTTTTTGTTTTGTTTTTTTTTTTAATTTTTACCCTATAAATACTCCCCCAAAACCCCATCAAAAAATTCACAAAAATCTCTCTTACTCTTTCTACTATTATAACTCATTTCTAAGCAATTTGTGAACAATTGATGTATTGAACAAGCAATTCTTGAAGGCATATACACGATCAAATTCCGATCATATCGAAAACAAAATTCAACAACGTTTTCAACTCTTCAACTCTCGTCCAACTCCAAGTGATTAAGTTTTCAACTCTCCTTCAAGCTCTCCTCAACTCTTCAATTCCGGAATCGCTTATTTCTACTTCTACTTCTATTCTTATTTTCACGGATTTTTTTATATATGCGTATTCACGGTAAACGGTATCAAAATTTCATTCCTCTCTTCTTATTTAATTTTTGTTATAGTTATAATTTTTGTTAGTTTTTTTATCTTCTCTATCTCAACCCTTTTGTTTTCTAGATTTTTTTATAACCCATCGCTCCAACATCGTGTAGTTTTTTTTACATACATTACTACATTATGTCCAGATCATGCGGTAGGGGTCGTAGCCAAAGTGGGCAAGATTCCACCGCACTTCCGGTAGGCCACCAATTGTCCCAATTAGTGAGCCTGCCGAAGAGTACCATAATCCTCCTACCCAACAATGGGAAACACACGATGAGGTTGTAGGAGATATACAATTAGAAGAAGAAGAACAACAACAACGACCAACCGAAACAACACAACCCCGTAGTGGTAGGAAAAGTAGAGGAAAAAGTAGTAATTGGCATAAATTTTACGATTTTATTCCGGACGAAGAAAATCCGGGTATAGGTTTGAAAGTTTGTAAAATATGTTCTAAGGCATACAAATTCAAGAGGGGTGATGGCACCGGTATAATTATTAGACATATCCAACATAACCATAAAGACCATCTTGTTGACCTACCCGGCCAACAAAAAATCAACTATAGGACCGGTCTAGTTGATAGTCACCCTTATGATCCCGATCTTGTTCATCGGGAAATGGCCCGATTAGTAATAAAGGAAGAGTTACCATTTTCCTATCCCGAGAGTAGGAACTTGAAAAATTTTAATCAAACGGCCTTAAATCCTCATTTTAGAAGAATCCCGAGAAATACTTGCAAATCGGATTGTTTTAAGTGTACAATGAAATGAAGGACGCTTTGATTGCAATTTTATGGAGTTTAACTTGTAGAGTTAGTTTAATTTTGAATTGTTGGACGGGTGTCAACAAAATTCCAATGATGGGAATAACCTGTCATTGGATCGACAATGATTGGATTCCTTAAAAAAAGAATCATATCACTTGTCGCGTTGCCCTATCCCCATAGTGGTGCTGAAATAGCAAACCGTATTTTAGAAATTTGTATGTTTTTCATATTCACGATAAAATTATGTGTATTAATTTTGATAATGCATCTAACAACAATGCAGCAATTACTACTTTAAAATTCACATTAAACCCTTTATCTGACAATATTTTTCATATTAGATGTGCATGTCATATTTTAAATGTATGTGTTCAAGATGCATTAAAAATAGTTGATCTATATATACTTAAAATTAGAAATTGTGTACATTTTATTGTATTAAGTCCCAGCGTATTTCAAGAATGAAAAAATTGGTGTAGGATTTCAAATGTACCTTTTAGAAGATTTCCAAAGGATGTTAAACACCGATGGAACTCTGCTTTTGATTTACTACATGTTGTTACCGAATATAAAGCAGTTGTAAATAATTTTTGTATCGCAAAAAATATGCCAAATTTTGAAATGACTCACACCGATTAGTTTTATGCCGAATCTTTGTTGAAATTTTTAGAACCTTTTAAAACCGCAACTTTAAAATTTTTAAAATCATATGAAACTACTTTTAGTAGCATTTTTATTTCAATAGTTACTATGATGCAAACATTTAACGAAATGTTAAATGATGCTTATGTTGGTGATATTGTAAAACCTGCATACAAAAAATTTTTGAAGTATTTTTATCCTCCTCCTATGTTGATTTGTGTTGCTACCGTTATGGATTCGCATATCAAATTAGAAGGTACGAAGAGTTTGATTGAAATGTTTTTTGCATTACTTGGGGAAAATGTAGAAATAGAAATAGTAATTGAATGCGTTTCTTTTTTAGTTAAATTTGAATCTACATTAAATAGCTTGTATGATTATTATGATAGATCTTTTGCTTCTAGTAGTACAACTTCTGTAGTTAGTTCTTCTTCTGGTAGTTCCAAAGGTAAGGGTAAGAGTAAATTTGATGATAGAACATTTAATTTACTTGCACAAATTCAATCCAAAAAACCTAGGACTAATTAACCAAATGAATTAAATTGGGTATAACCAACAAGATTCTAAGTCTTTTTCTTCTTTACTAGATATTTTACAATGGTGGAAAGACCATGAACACACTTATAGTATTCTTAAATATGTGGCTAAAGATTAACTAACTCCTCCTGTCTCTACAGTTACTTCTGAAAGTGCATTTTCTTCAAGTGGCAGGGTTCTAACTGATTACAGAAATCGCTTGAAACCCGACTCATTAGAGATGCTTGTTTGCACAGAAGACTGGATGAAGGCTAAATATAGGACACAAGGGAAAGCATTATCTACGTCCACAAGTGGAAGCAACTCGCCGGAAGAATAACAACAACAACAACAATAGCAACCAAAATGAAGAATTCAATACCAATAACTGAACAACAACAAGTCAACAACAAGAAGGTCACCAACTTGAAGACAATTGTAAATAGATAAAAAAAAAATTGTATTAGATCTTTGCTTGTTATTTCAAATTATAAATATTGAAGTAAATTGAAATTGTATATAAGAAATATGTTTATAAAACAAATTTGTGAATTCTTTATTTCTTATTAGAAATAGTGAAACTTGTATAACTTGAAATCATATGAATAATATTTCAAATTTTTTTGGCAATTTCACTCTTACAATCTTATTATTATTATTATTATTATTATTATTATTATTATTATTATTATTATTATTATTTTAAGGTTAAAAAAAACCCTATCTAAATGGGCCAGCCCGCAACCTGACCCGAACCGACCCGGGTTGGACCTGAAAGGGTTCACGGGTTGGGCGGGTCACCATTTCTACTTTTCGACCCGACCCGGCCCGGCCCGGCCCGGTTAAGCAACCAACCCGGCCCGAACCCGCCCAAGTTAGCATCGAATCCAAACGGGTCCGGCTCGGCCCGACCCGTTTGACCCGAATACCAACCCTACAATTTTGGGATCTTCCCTTTCTTCCAAAAGTACATGGCTATATGTTACTTAGAGAACTAGGTAGGTTGGTGTAGGAGAGTGTTGATATTTCCCAAGATTTTGTTTTAAATTGTTCGTTTGCAATGAAATGCTTGTGCAATCACCGGCATATTTTACCAGAGCAATCAACCAAACCCAAATAGAAAGAACGAAAACACATTGACCCATCTACCCAAAAAGTATAGTTGCATAGATAAAAGAAAGAAGGGTTTTTCTCACATGACTCACTCACAAATACTTAATTCTATATAACTCACTTACAATATAAAATCAATCACAAATAATCATTTTTATTACCAAAATTTAATTTCATATAATATAACTCACTTAAAAGTACTTACGAAATTAAATATTTATAAATGAGGTATATAGAAATTAAATATTTATAAATGAGGTATATAAAATTAAAAGGAAAAAGGATATGAGCAACTTGCTCATTTAGTAAATAGGCAATTGATGATGTGACATACATGTAATTGAATTTTTTTTAAAATAGTTAGTTATCCAATATATTAAATGCATACTAAATAATCAATTACTCATATACTAAATGAGCAAGTTGTGCATATCCCTCTTATCCAAAATTAAAATAGTTATTAGTGATCCATATCAGAAAAATCCAAGAAAGAAAACTCTCAGACACCAACAAACAACCACGAAAGTCACCGTAATTTACGCTGCTTTATCACAGCTTCTCTCTCTTCTTGAACGACGAGAAAGAACTCAAACCAGACGCAGTCATCACTACGACCCCCGTGACTTTCAACCAAAACCCAAAAACAAAAAGTACCAAACAATATTTCAATTTTAAATCATTTCCATTTTCAACTCCCAACAAAGAAACCAACCAACCATCATACTATCCACTAAGAACTTGTATTACAGAATACTAAACAAAACATAACAACAATCATATCATTAATTAAGAGCAGATTTACTTATTACGCTGCTACAATTGGAGATGGCTTTCTAACAAAGTATCTGTAAGCTGCAACCTTCTTCTTTCTTGAGATTGTGTTGTCAATGGAGAGCACCAACTTGCCTGCTTCTTTTGAGGTGAAGACATTGTGGATTGGCTCCTCAAAAGTTGATGAGATTCTCCTTGTCTTCTCCACTGCAATTGTGTAGCTCCTCTCTTCGCAGTTTGGAACATACTCTGCACTGTACTCTAAGTCCCATCCACCCACCACTATATCCCAAGTTATAGTTGTCCCACTCTGAACAATAAATCAATTCAATCACAGATTAGTTTAATATGGGTTTTTCAAAAAGAGTAATTAGTTGAATCATAGTATGATTAGTTAGTTACCTCAATGCCATCAATTTCAAGGTTAACTTTCTCTCCACCTTTGATGGTGAACTCTGAGGCTGGTTTAGGAGGCCCATTTTCTAAGTCACCTGGACGGCAAAGACCCCCATACTGGATAGGAACAAACTCAGGCCTGATAAACCTGGTGGGAGGAACAAAAACACAGTAATTAGTAACATGATTAAATAAATAGTGTAATTAAAGAATGATTAGCTGCTTGTAATTACTTGTAGAGAGTCTCAGCTACATTTCCTTCTTTAGCCATTACAAACTTGCTTTTGGTTCTCTCAGTTAGCAAGGGGCTAATCATAGAGTACAACAAACTAAAATACCACGGCACATTGATAAACACCTGCAAAAAATATTTTTAAGAAAACCAGTTAGCATAAATTATCTCACAATAATGAAAACCCAGAGTTAAAAAATACTGAAAAATAATATATAAAAAAAACTACTACAAATTAGCCACTACAAAACAAAACACAAATATCGAACCATCAAAAAATTGAAAACCCACATGAAAAATAAATTTACCTTTCTGGCAACCATTTCAGGATAATTATCCTGAAAGAGTGCCAGAATGTGATTGGAGGCCACCCTCAGCTCCCTCTTGGGCATGTCCTTCAAATCGGTGACCTGAATAATAGTATTAACACCCCCTGGCTTGAACTGCAGCATCTTCACCCCTCGCTCCATCACCATCACCCTCCACCTCAGGAACCTACTGAGCTTCTCCTCATCCCCAAACACTCGCTCATACATATCCTTATCCTTAAACACCCCATAGGCATTGTAGCAGACCGGGTGGGAGTCGCGGTCCCACCCGTTCATGTAGGCGACGACGCCTTCGAGGTCTTTGAAGGAGGTGAAGTCCTCTTCGAGGATGGAGTCGGCGTTAAAGTGGGAGCGCCAGTTGGCGCAGGAGAGGAGCATGCGGTGGGCGTGGGAGGGGTTGAAGTCGCGGGCCCGGAGGAACTTGAGTAGGATGACGTCGGCGCGGTCGTCGGAGTCGGAAAGGAGGTTGACGCCGAAGAGGGTAAGAGATGAAGAGGAAGAAAGAAGGGATTTGAGGGAGTTGAGGGCGGAGAGGTGGGATGGTTTGAGGGAGGATGATAGGTAGGAGTCTTCTTTGAATGAGGAGTAGGAGGAGCCGGGGAGGGTGGTGGACATGAGGGAGGAAAGGAGGTTGCGTTTGGTGGTGGGGGGTTGGAGTTGGAGTTGAGAGGAGGGGGTGTTCATTTTTTTTATGGCTTGGGTGTTCGGGGAGTTGCGGGGTTTGTGAGGAGGGAGGAGATTGATGGGGATGGGGATGGGGATGGGGATGGCTTTAAATTGGCTTTTGGGGTTTTGGAATTGATGTAAAACCCACCATATTTTTTGTGAATTTGCAGAAAATCAATCTCATATCTTTTTTATTTTATTTTTTTATAATTTGATAAACTATCAAGTTAAAGTAGTTGTGTTTTACCATACTTAGTCTGGAAAAAGGTTGTTCCTACATTTTTTTTAAATGTATTTCTTCCTAAACTACCAATGTTGTATTTTATTAGAGCATCCACTATGGTTAGTGCTATATTATAGCTATTTGGCATTTGGCTTTTAGAAAAGAATGGGTTGCGCCACTATCGTGTAAGCTAAAATTTGAGTATACGGAAGATGATGTTCCGTTTGAAATTTTTTTTTTTTTTTTTTTTTTTTTTAGCTAGACGGAAGAAGATCTACCGTCTGATCGCGCGAAAAATAAAAAAAATTAAAAAAATACCCAGACGGATGAAGATCTTCCGTCTTAAGTCTTTTTTCCTTTTTTAAAAACCAAATATGCCCAGCCGGAATTAGTTCTTCCGTCTGGGGCATTATGTTTTTTTTTTTTTTTATTTAATGTCAAGGAAAGGACGAAAACTTAAAGGAAATAAATAAATAAATAAAAGAAACAGCATTTATTTTTTTAAAAAAATAGATAAATAAATGAACTAGATGGAGGAACATCATTTATTTTATTTTTAAAAAAAATTAAATGAACTAGTCGGAGGAACATCTACCGTCTACTTTTTTTTAAAAATAAATTGAGCCATTTTGAAAGACGGAAGAACTTCTTCCGTCTTTCCAATTTTGACTATTCAACGCAATAGACGGAATATCTTCTTTCGTCTATGTGATTTGTTTATTCAAAACAAATCGAAATTTTTCACAGACGGAAGATGATCGCCCGTCTTCTATAATTTGCAAATGCTATTTTACTCTGCTATATATAGCAGAGTACTGTTTACTTTCGGCTATAAAGTAGCTTTTTAGCACACCATAGTGAGAGAGTTTTTCTTAAATTTTCCATTTTATAAGTTTTTAGCAGACCATAGTGGATGCTCTTATACTAGTAATTTACACGTGCGATGCACACTTTAATAATTTAAAAAAAATAAAAATAAAAACTCTGACGTAAGGAGAATTTGAATCGGAAACCACCTTTATATTAGTTATGTTCGTGCGTTGCACATGTTGGTAGAATGACAAAAATGACAAATGATACTAAGGGTTTCTCCCATTATAATATTAGAGATTAGAGATCAGAGATTATATTAGTAATCTGCACAAGCTATGCACGCCATTTTAAAAAAGTTCTTAGTCTTCATAAATTATTCATAATGATAACATCTTTTAGTTTATACGAATGATATTTTTATAAATAATTATGTTGTAAATAAATATGAAGTTTGATGATATTATGGTAACTGACTAGTTAATTAGAAATTGATGATTAATATATCTCTCACTCAAAAAGATGTCGATGAGATTAAATTAATTAAGTTGGTTTGTCTATACATTATACAACTCCAACTCTTGAATTATAGCAGTAGAGATCTAATTAATCCCTAATTAACTAACCATAAATAAACATTCTCTATTTAAGAATTAAAAAAATTAAAACAATTAAAAACCCAAATTAACGTGTTTGAGTGTGTGTGTATGTGTGAGAGAGAGAGAGAGAGAATGTATTGTTGTCACCTTACTGTTGGGATATAACGGGCCAAACACCTTTAATTTAATGGAGAAAGTGACCAAGTTATAAACCCCAACTACTTTAGCCGGATAGTATAGCAAAGTACACAAAAAATATATGGGGTGGGTTTTCTACAAACTCACGAAAACTGTGGTGAGTTTACTGAAATTTTTCCATATTCCTAGTAACTGCAAGTATCTTTATTATTATTATTATTATTATCATTATTATTGTTGTTGTTGTTGTTCTTATTAATAGAATAAGGATGTAGCCACACACACTTTACCCGAATTATATATTAATTAGAAAATTTTGGTTAAAGTGGGATTCAGACTCCCGACGTCTTGCTTAGCAACTATCTTATGTATGTGTATGGGGTGTCTGTAATTGATATTTGGATATATTTTTGTAACAATGTAGGGTTTCACTTATTTTTTTTATACTTTTTATAAAAAAAATCTTTTTTTTTTATCCCCATATTTCATTGCTTTTGTTTATCTGTTGGAAGTAGTGAATGTTTTGTTATTTTTTATACCTTTTTCATTAAAAATCCTCTTATTTTCTTCACCATATTTCGTTTGCTTTTATTATCTGTTGGAAGAAAAGGGTGGATGTTTTGTTATTTTTTACAGGGTACAGGTATTTTGGTGATGTTTCCTGGCTCCTGCTTACCAATTTTCTTTTACTGTTTTTTGATATCCCGTGTGAAATGAATACATTGTTGAACACGTTCTTTTCCACGAAATTTTTAGCTGATATGTGTTTTATTTTGTTGGTGCTGTCCCGTACTCTGTATTTATGTCACGCAATGCTTTCCATTATACGAGAATACAGACATGTAACTGAGGCCCAGCGAATGATATAAATATGCCAACTCATATCATCCATAAGTTGTACAAAGTTAGTAAGCTCAACAAAACAATAATGATCACAGGAACAAGAATTTAATACAGTAACCAATATCTGGGATACAAGAACTTACCAAATTGTCCGAGAATATGCAATGCAATAACAGTTCGACGAGTTCTTTCAGTAACCCATCGTCTGTACCTGTATAACATAACTCAAAAGAAAGATGAATGGAATACCAGTTAGAGCAAGCTATGGGCCGCAAGTAGTACAAGCAAAATAGGAACGAGAACAGGGTGTAATACGAAAAGCAATAAGAACTGACAATGTAATTGTAATACATCATTATCATGTGTAATGCAAGTGACAGATAAAACAAGTCTCAAAATATAACTAATCAGGAACAAGGAATCATGCAACAGGAAATGTGTCATGTAACAGGAATCTTGTATCTTATAAACATGAAATCATTAAACTAGTAAACTAAGCATGCAACATGTAAACATGAATCTGGTAATCTTATAAACGGAAATCATGTAAACTTGTAACAGGAATCATGTAAACTTGTAACATAAGTCATGCACGTGTTCAATGTTAATGCACGCAATTCTGCATCACATACCATGGGTTCGGGTGCATACTATCAAGTTAACGCTTAGAATCCAATGGTGATACTCAGGTCTTCCAATGACACTAACCGGAATCATATCATGTCTTGTAATCATATCATGTAATCAGGAATCATATCATATCATGTAATCATGTCATATCATATCATGTAAACATATACAACGTCACTATTACGGAAAACACGGGCCCCCTTCCGAGTACACTTTCCTATATTATCCCCTACTAGATTCTTTCTCTTATTACCCCGACTTGTTATTCTTTTTGCAATAATTAACATGAGCATGCACAATGAGGACAAGTATCAGGACAGGATCAAGGAGTATACAATGCATATATACAAGTGTAATTAACCAAATGTAATAAATAAATATATTTACCATTAAGGACATAAAGTTACAATTCTGGACAACAATACGTTGATGTACAAAAATTCATTTTTCCGTTGTTACAGGAAAGCGAATCAGGTACCGTCAGCGGTTCAAGAAAATAGACTTCATGTAAGTTCCATCGTATATTCACACGATATATTAAAAATACAGTAGCTAGGTCTACCAGACCGTTCTTTACTAATCTACTATTCAAGCACTAGACCATAGTCCAATTCTTATATATAAAAAGTGGCTGCAAAATCGCTTAAAAATCTCATAAAAATCATAAATAAATTTCTAGTCCTGTTTAGTAATATACTGGTAAATATCAGGTCTTAATTACACTTTTAGCATGATATTTAAATTAGTTATTCGAGAAAATACGTTTCAAAATAGTAATCTGGAACTAAAAACGTCACTGCACTAAAAACAGCATATCTTGCAAACTACACACCAGATTTCAGATCCATCAGAAATTCTGGAAACTAGACTTAGGGGGATACAACTCTTATTCATGAAGTTCTAATTGATTCAAACTGTAACTAGGTTATAATCTTAGAACAAACAGCAGGGCAGAAACTTATAATTCGATATATATGATCTTTTGATGGGCATTGAATCACAGAGATAAATAGATTGATTCGATTCCATATATAATGACTGATTTAACCATGGAAAGATTGTAAAGCATGATAATACAATGGTTCAATCAAATGAAACTTATAAAGGGCATTTTTCACGAACATGGATGGTAACTGGGTTCAATTACGATAATCAAATATAACTACTAATTGCGAGAGGTCAACTATATTGCTTGTACGGAACAATAAAGTGAACAAGATATTTGCCTGAGAGATGACAAAGATTTCAAAAATAATAAGAGAATAACAGGACGAGTATCCCGACGGCAACACGTGCAAGCTACTGCACAACGATACGTGCAAATCACGAAACGACGGTGACAACATACATGGCACGGGGAATGAAAAGAGACGGCAGCAACCGGAAACAGCAAGAGACACAACAACAACAGCGAGAGCCACGGCAATAGCAAGAGGCGAGAGGCACGTGCAATACACGAAAGAAGAGCAGCAGCAACCTACGGCGAGAACAACAGCAAATAGCAAGAACAATGACATGAACAACAACCACAACAAGCGACGACGGAGGGTGCGACTGTGGATGGTAAGAGAGCAGTGACGCCGGAGTTTCGGGAGAAACAGAGGAGGAAGAAGATGAAGGGTCAGGATCTTAGCTGGCTGCAGAGATGGCAGGAGCGTTCGCCGATGGGTGGCTGTGATGGAGTGTAGTAAGGTGAGGAGGATGGTCGGGAGGTGCTAACAAGGGGACAATAGTGGTTGGAGGTCGCGCGAGGGGACTGGTAGAGCATCGGGGGTGAAGGTAGGGGAGGTCGTTGGTGGTTGGCTTCGATTAATGGTGAGCGGGGGGAGGGATGTGGTGGTGGTCAGAGACAGGGCTGCTGTGACTGGTTGGCGGCGACGAGGCTTGGGCGGTGGAAGGCAAAGGGTTGCAACGTCGAGGAGAGTGGCGTTGCGGAGGAAGACGGTGGCGGTTGGCGAGGGCTGTCGAGGCAATGGCGGAGGGCTCGAGTCGAGGGTGGATCGGCAGGGATGTAGGCGGTGAGATGGGTTCGGAGGCAGGGGAGCAGTGGAGGAAAAGGTGAGGCAATGACGGGGGGAATGGCGATTGCTCTGTTGGGTTGTTCGAGGTGTACAGGGGTGCTGCAAGGTGGAGGAGATGCAAGCTTGGCGACGCACGGTGGTGGTCACAAGGTCGGAAGAGAGGGTGAGGAGGGGGATGGTGATCGCGATGGTGAAGGCGAGGGGCGAGGGGGTTCTATTGGGTTTTCTGAAGAAACAGAGGAGGAGAGAGGAAGAGAGAGAGAGAGAGAGAGGAAGAGAGAGAGAGAGTAGGGGAGAGAGAGTTTAATTAAAATAATATTATAATGGGGGTAATTAAGGAGAGTGAGGGATTAATCGGTAGTTATGGAGAGATTTGTGGGGGTGTGGAGTTGATTGGCTGTTATATGATAGAGTGGGAGAATGTGAGATTGAGTGGGAGAGATCTGGGGTAATTTTAAACTGATGGTTTGACTTTGGGTAGGGGGTTATGGGTTTGGGTTTTGGGTAGACTAAGATTTGGGTTTTATATTGGGCTTCTTCATAAAATAATCAAATTAATTTATAGGATGGGCCAAATTTTGACATTTTTCATAATAATAATAATAATTCAGTCAAGTTGGTTTGGGCTTCCAATATAATGAAAAAATAAACAATTATAGGGTGGGCTTTAGGTTCACAAAATAAATAGGATTGGGCTTGGATGTTTGCAAATAAATCAAATAATCAATCAAATAATTTTATCGAATGAATTCGGATTTGGATAATCGAAAATCGAGAGGATGCAATGGGGTTCAAGAGAACAACTATATATATATATATATATATATATATATATATATATATATATATATATATCCCAGATAATTAGAATACAAGAATTAAAGAAGAGACAAGAAATACGGGTAAAAATCCGTACAATCAGGAACCGGGGATACAATTTAATTCATGATGGTCACTGTTGTTTGATTTGCCTAAAGCTAAGAGTTTTAGGCTTGAGGAGTATAGTCACTGCTGGGAAAAGGTGATTTGGAGAAGGAGCATGGGAAGAGTTTGGGATCAATGTAAGTTATGGAATAAAAATTATTCATCATGTATGACGAGAATTTAATTGCATTATTGAGTTTTTACGAATTTGCACATCATCCTATCCAACTCGTTTTTTGGCCTACTGTCATAGTAATTCTTTGGCACTTTAGTGATGACTAATTAACACTGTCAATTTTAGAGTAATGCATCTATGATGCTGCTGATTTAGAGGTGGGAGCAACAGATGTGTCACGCCCCGCTTTCCAAAATACGGAAATACGAGTACGTAATGTAGGCCCAGCGAATGATGTAAATACCATCCATAAGCTGTACCAGTCTAACTCAACAATATGAACAACAAATACAGCCACACAAGGAGATATAATCACATGAATCAAAGAAAAACATCAATAATAATGAAATAATCCAAAATAATATCCAACATAATATCCAATATCTGGCCTAGTAATCAGTGATTAATTTTCATTGACAGTAATTATCAAGCAGTATTTTATGGCTATCAATCAGTATCAATACAAGTCAGGTAGTAGGGCCCGACCGAGTACAATTTCCGATTGTTCACTACAAAGTCATCATATAATATCCCGGCTTGTTAATATTTTATTTCATTCTATGTGAGCATGCAAGAAGGTGTCAGGGTTTTATCATGCTAGGTGTGACTAATTCTACTCGTTACAGACAAAACAAGAAGCAAACATATTAAATTAACACAAATCACACAATCTGAACAACAGGACGTTACTATACAAAAACACAAATTCCTGTTGCTACAGAAAAGCAAATCTGGATCCGTCAGAAGTTCTAAAAACTAGACTGTAGAACCCCGTATTTTTTTAAAATATTATTTTTAAATGTTTATGATGAATTAAAATGATTTTTGGAGAATTTATAAATATTTTCTGAAAATATATCTTTTTACACGTGCAAAACACGTGAAAATACCTTCTTGAGAAGTTTGAAAGTCAATTTTACTTCATGAAAAATCATTATTTAATATTTGGAATTTATTTAGTATTTTTTCAGATTTTTTCTGAAATTAATTGGAACTATTTGCAAATTTTGAGAAAAGAAGAACCTTTTTGCAAATTTGTCATTTTTAGGGGTTAAAATGTAAAATATATTTTCTGGACGTTTTGAACAGTACCAATTGAGATTAATGAGTATATTTTACTTTTAAATCTTAATTTAAATGAATTTGATTGAATTTCCAAGAATAGAGTTATATATATAAAGTTGTATTTTGACGGGATTATTTTGTAAAATTATTGTGAAACCCTAAATTTCATTCCCGGATGTTTAAAAGGATTTTCGCAGCCGTCATTTGCTGCAATATACAGAATTTTGTGATTTTTTTTGGAGGAGCAAGAGGAAGATTTGGATCTCGCAAAAAGGGAGGCTTTTTCGTTGGATCTTCTCAATTCAAAGGTGAGTGATGTAAATTTGTTTGTTGTTTTGTTTTGATGTTGAGAATGACATGAATCTTGTATTGTGGTTAGATTAATGTGATCGATTGTTATGTTGTTGGTTTGGCATGTATGTTATTTAATATTTTGCATGAGAACGATGCAATTGTGGTTGTTTGTACCATGTATGCGAAATCTAAAAATGTTGACTAGATCTTGGTTTATGAAATTGTATTGCTAAAAAGCATGTTAAGATTTGAGCATGGTTCTGATCGGATGGTGAGCATCTAGATCTTGTGTTTGCAAATCAGATCTTGGTATTGAGTTATGAAAAAAGTTCGGTATTGAGAAACCATAATGGAAAAATTAGTAATTTTAGAACATGAGAACTTGAGTTTTGAGATATTGGATATTTTGAGTAATGTATCCATAGTGAGGATTATTTGAGATTTGTCATTTTTACCTGAATACGAATTATTTTCATAAACAATAAATCTTTAGAAAAACTCAAGTTTTGATTTTGTATTCAGACCTAAATTATGTAAACTGTAGGCCGACAGTCGACTGGACTACTGTTCAGTCGACTGGCACGACCCTGCTGTTGTTCTTTAGCACTTTGAGAACCCGTTCTGGACAGTCGACTGGTTTATTGAGAATTTATTTTGTAAAGTCACTACAGTTCCTTTCTGGACAGTCGACCTATGACTTCCTTAAGTCGACTTGTTATACTTAGAATATTTTCATGAGAATTATTGGAATTTGTCTCGAGTAAGTCGACTGATGGTTTTTCAAGTCGACTTATGTTACTTAGTTTAATTTCTTAAAATCATGGATATTTGTCCTCTGGACAGTCGACTTACTACAGTATAAGTCGACTGGTACTGATGAGTTTTCGTAACATGAGTATTCTTTCAATGATTAGGCTTCAGATATTTTAGTCTATACTTTGACTTTAGTTAAGCACATGATTTTAAGATATTCAGTTGAGCTACTTTTGTCTGGTGAAAAGTTGGTTTAGACATTTGAGTTTGAGTCTCTAGAGGATGTGTGTGACCCTAGTATACCGGCGTTGAGTTCTTTTGTTGAGGCCTGTTGAGGCATTTTAGTTGTTCAGTTTTGAGTTAAGTCCGGTAGGGTACACCAACTCTAGGAGATTCGTTGAGTAATTAAATAATCCAAAAAATGATAAGGACAGGCACTAGTGGTGATATGATGAACGGGAACATGAGTTATGTACCTCAGTATAGCTTTCGGTGTGGGATTTAATCTCCGGAATTATCACGGTAGATTACTTGTAGTGTGGGATATATCTCCGAAATTATCACGGTAGATTACTTGTGGTGTGAGATATGTCTCCGGAATTATCACGGTAATTACTTGTGGTGTGGGATTGATCTCCGGAATTATCGGAGTCGAGGCGACGCACATGTGGTATTCGTGTGATGAGGTCATTGCTTTCGGTGTGGGATGATCTCCGGAATTATCACGGTAAAATACCTGTAGTGTGGGATCTATCTCCGGAATTATCGGGGCATGGGCTAATAATCACAGTTTATCTTTATCTCGTAGTAGTCATCGTGTTAGGATTAGTTGCATAGTGGGGGATTGAACCCTACGAAGTGAAGATGTTAAGGGCTTGCACCGAACCTATGTATAGTGGGATGCATAGACTTCGACAAGTACGCATTAGAGAGTCCGCATATAGAATTGGTGTTTTCTTGACTTGGTTTTATGCATGTGGTTTCCTGTTTTCTACACTTGACACTTAGTTTAGTTTCACATGTTGTTCACATTTCTTGCTACATATTTTATGTATTTTGGTTTATTACATATTGTTTAAGAATCCTTGCTTAATGTTTATTTATATTATTTGTTTGTTCTTATGTCACTCACACCATTTATGGCTGACCCCTTTAGTTTTGGGGGTTAGGGATCATCTCTAGCCTCATGTGTTGCAGGTTATTGCTTAGAGTTTGGAGGTTTGGATGCTTGAGATAGTTTTGAGATAAATTAACTTAATGGAGTTTGTGTAAATTTGTAAGAACAGTGTTGTAATAAGACTGTGTTGTAAGTAAAAGAAAATTATGATTTGAGATGTTTAAAATTTCGCTGTGCTATGTAAAAGATTATTGTAATAAAAGTTAAAAATTTTAGTGGAGTTGGTTGTGTTTAATGTTACATTGAAGTGGATGCTGGGATTGTGCCACATATTTTCTAAGATATTTTATTAGAAATTTGGGGCACTACAGAGATTGGTATCAGAGACTGCTTCAATAGTAATAATAAACATGACACAAAAATAACCTAGGTGTGGACACTAGAGTGTGAGTACCTAGGTGTGGACATTAAAGAGTGAGTATCACATAGAACTGAAACATAATGTTTTACCTTTGGGGTACAAATGAGGTTTTGCCAAAGGATATTGATGTGAGTTTGAATTGTGTGTGATGCTCTAACTTTTCCCTCGTTTTGCAGTATTCAGAATGGTTGCACCCAGGCCCAGGAATGGTGGTAACAATAAGGATGGATCTGGTAGTTCTCGAGGAACTGGAATTGATCTCGAGGCTGAATTCGCCAAGGTGTATCAGACTCTGAATGTGCTAATGGCATTTAATTTGGCGCAAAGTCAGAATCAACAGCAGAATCAGTAGCAAAATTATGGAGCTGGACAGGGATTGGTTAATGCCGATCCTATCAAGCAGATCGAATCCTTTAAGAGGATGAGGTCGCCAGTTTTTTAGGGGAAATCTGATCCAACCGCAGCTGATGATTGGATTAGGAGGATGGAGACAATCTTCGAGGTATCGGAGACTCCAGTAGCCAATAAGGTGAAATTGGCTACGATGCAGCTGGAAAAGGACGCTGGTGTCTGGTGGGAATTGTTGAAAAGGACTTTGGGAGATCAGTCGATGACTTGGGAAGCTTTTCTGGAGGAATTCAGGGATCACTTCTTTCCCCTAGATGTTCAGGAGAAGAAGACGACCGAGTTCTTGAACCTTCAGCAGGGCAGCATGACCATGCGGGAGTATGAGACCAAGTTTGCTCAAGTTTCGAGGTATGCACCAGAGTTGGTCGTTGACGAGGCGAAGAAGGCCAAGAAGTTTGAGCAGGGCTTGAGGCCAAACTTGAGGTCGAGGATGATCCCGTTGGGTATCAGAAGGTTCGACAAGCTGGTCAGGAGAGCAGCTATGACAGAGGAGGATATGGACCAGTTCCAGAAGAGGCAAGATACATGGAACCGGAACAAGAGGCCAGCATCAGGTCAGAGCGGGAAGGGATTCCCAGCGAAACAAGCCAAGTTCAGTGATCCGGTGCAGAAGGCACCTGCAACTCAGGAAGTGACTTGTTATTACTGCAAGGAGGCAGGACATTACAGGTCAGCGTGTCCGAAGTTGGCGAAGCAGATTTGTTCCCAGTGTGGGCAGGCAGGACATTCTAAGCCCCATTGTCCACAATTGAGGAAGGATGGTTCAGGTGGAAGCGAATTCTAGAGGCAAGGGCGAGTATTTGCATTAACCGAGGAGGACGCGGGTAACTCGGAAGATGTAATACAGGGTATGCAAGAATTCTGATTTTATTTTTAAATAATGTAATAAGTAAAACCTTTATTCGAGAATAATAGGAGATTGAGTATCACTCTTCTTGTAACAGGAATTATTTTAATTAATAGAATAAAGGCAAGGGTTTTATTTGATACTGGTTCATCGCATACTTTTGTATCGCCAAATTTTGCGAAGATCTTAGGTGTGGAGCCTAAGTTGTTTCCAGGTACTGTTTTGTCGGTGGCAACGCCGTCGGGTGAAGAGTTGATTACGGATCGATATTACGAGGGCTGTGACAACGAGATTGGTGGGAGGTCGTTCGGCATTGATTTGATCGAGCTGCAAGTCTTGGGTGTGGATGTCATCGTAGGCATTTGATTGGATGGCAATATATGATGCCACAATTGAATGCAAGCAGAAGGAGGTGTTGGTGAAAGCACCAGGTGGACCCACAGTGACTTTCCAAGGGAAGAAGAAGATTCCGAAGGTGGCTGCAATGGTATCCAAGATGGTTATTTCAGATGAAGTCAAGGGCATTCCGGTTGTCCGAGATTTTCCTAAGGTGTTCTTGGATGATTTTCCAGGATTACCGCCACAGAGAGATGTGGAGTTTTGCATCAATGTTTAGCCGGGGAGTGCGCCAATTTCTAAGGCTCCGTACAGGATGGCACCTGTAGAGCAAGATGAAGTGAAGAAGCAGATTGAGGAGCTGTTGAGCAAAGGGCTTATTAGGCCGAGTTCTTCTTCGTGGGGAGCACCAGTGTTGTTGGTTAAGAAGAAGGATAGGTCAATGAGGATGTGCATTGACTATCGGGAGTTGAATAGGGTGACTATTCAGAACAAGTATTCACTGTCGCGGATTGATGATTTGTTCGACAGGCTTCGAGGAGCAGCTGTGTTTTCGAAGATTGATTTGAGATCGGGGTATCATCAGGTTCGAGTCAAGGAGGAAGATGTTAACAAGACAGCTTTCAGAACTCGTCATGGACTCTTTGAGTTTTTGGTAATGCCATTCGGGTTGACGAATGCGCCAGCAGTTTTCATGGATATGATGAATCGGTTTTTGAGGCCATTTATTGACTCCTTCGTGGTGGTTTTCATCGACGATATCTTGGTGTATTCGAAGTCGGAGGAGGATCATTCTATGCACTTGACAGCGGTATTACAGAAATTGCAAAAGCATAGCTTGTATGCCAAGTTGTCGAAGTGTAAGTTTTGGAAGTCTGAGGTTGCTTTCCTTGGTCATATCCTTTCTAAGGAGGGAGTGGCCACTGATCCTCAGAAAGTTGAAGCAGTGAAGGATTGGCCCAGGCCAACGTCTGTGAAGGAAGTCAGAAGTTTCTTGGGTTTAGCTGGTTACTACTGGAGATTTATCCAGGGTTATTCTCAGATTGCAGTTCCTTTGACAGGTTTGACCCGGAAGAATGTGACATTTTCATGGACTGATAAGTGTGAGGAGAGTTTTCTTGAGTTATAGGAAAGGTTGACTACTGCACCTATCTTAGCTTTGCCACAAGCTGGGAATGATTATGATATCTTCAGTGGTGCATCTCTCAGAGGTTTGGGTTGTGTCTTGATGCAAGAAGGCAAGGTTATTGCTTATGGTTCGAGGCAATTGCGTCCGCATGAGAAGAATTATCCGACGCATGATTTGGAGCTAGCAGTTATCATTTATGCCTTGAAGCAGTGGAGGCATTATGTTTATGGTGAGAAGGTCAATATGTACACTGACCACAAGAGCTTGAAGTACATTTATCAACAGAAGGATCTTAATCTTCGGCAGATAAGGTGGTTGGAGGTATTGGAAGACATTCGTCCTGAGATCAAGTATCGTCCGGGCAAGGCGAATGTGGTGGCTGATGGACTTAACAGGAAGAGTAGTTTATCAAGTTTGATCACTACTCAAAGCGAGTTGGCAGCAGAGAATCATCAGGCAGGTATCGAGGTGGTACTGCAGGGTTTAGGGGCATCTTTGGCTCAGTTGAGGCTGCAGCCGTCCTTGAGAGTGAGAATTGTGGAAGGACAGAGATCAGATTCAGAGATTCAGAAGATACTGCAACAGGTTTCAGAAGGCAAGCTATCAGAATTTCGTGTCCAAGATGGAATTCTTTGGATGGGTGAGAGGTTGTGTGTTCCAGATAATGCAGATTTGAGAGAGAGTATCTTGCAGGAAGCACACAGTACCTTGTTGTCAGTTCATCCTGGAGGCACGAAGATGTACAGGGACATCAAACAGCATTTTTGGTGGTCTGGTATGAAGAGGGATGTGGCAGATTTCGTGGCAAGGTATCTGACTTGTCAGCAGATCAAAGCAGAAAATCAGAGACCTAGAGGTTTGTTACAGCCGTTGCCCATTCCGGAGTGGAAATAGGAGAATATCAGTATGGATTTCATCACAGGTTTGCCGAGGAGTTCGAAGGGCAATGACTCGATTTGGGTTGTCGTGGACCGTTTGACTAAGTCGGCTCACTTTCTAGCCATGAAGATTACTTGGTCGATAGAGAAATTGGCTGAGTTGTACATTGGTGAAATTGTGAGACTTCATGGAGTTCCTGTGTCGATCATTTCTGACAAAGATGCAAGGTTTACTTCAAGATTTTGGAAGAGCCTACAAGTAGCTTTAGGCACCAGAACTGATTTCAGTACCGCTTTTCATCCACAGACCGATGGTCAGACGGAGAGGGTGAATCGTGTGCTGGAAGATATGTTGAGGGCTTTTGTTATGGATTTCGGTGGTAGTTAGGAGAGATACTTGGCATTGGTTGAGTTTGCTTATAACAACAACTACCATGCGAGTATCAGGATGGCACCGTATGAGGCTTTGTACGGGCGGAGGTGCAGGACACCAGTTTGTTGGTACGAGATTGGCGAGAGGCAGATGTATGGTCCTGAGATCGTACAGCAGACGTTGGAGCAGATTGAGCTGATTCGCAAGAAGTTGGTCGAGGCTCAGAGTCGGCAGAAGAGTTATGCTGATACTCGACGAAGAGACTTGGAGTTTGAGGTTGGGAATGCAGTTTTCCTCAAGGTGTCTCCGACCAAAGGAGTGATCAGGTTTGGCAAGGGAGGCAAGTTGGCGCCAAGGTATATTGGGCCTTATAGGATCGTGGAGCGGATTGGCAAGACATCATATAGATTGAAGCTTCCAGAGGAGTTGGCACAAGTGCATGATGTATTCCATGTGTCGTTATTGAGGAAGTATGTGCCAGATCAGAATCATCAGTTGGTAGAGATTCCTGAAGATCTACAGGTGAACTTGAGTTACAAGGAATAGCCTGTTGAGATCGTTGATCGTAGGGAGAAAGTTCTTAGAAGCAAGGTGATACCTATGGTCAAGGTGTTGTGGAGGAATCAGCAGTTCGAGGAGGCTACTTGGAAGCCAGAGGATCGCATGCAGAAGGATTTCCCTGAGCTTTTTGTATGAGTGTATTTCTATTATGTGATTGTAATTCTTTTGAATGATAGTACTTTGAGTTGAGTTGTATTTCTTTTATTTTGATTGAGTTGTCATATGCAATTGTTGAATTATGTTTCCATTTATGAGATGTTGATTTCTTTGTTGATATGTTGTTTGGACTCATTAGTAGTAGTTCTGAGGACAGAACTCTTCTAAAGAGGGAGTGATGTAGAACCCCGTATTTTTTTAAAATATTATTTTTAAATGTTTATGATGAATTAAAATGATTTTTGGAGAATTTATAAATATTTTCTGAAAATATATCTTTTTACACGTGCAAAACACGTGCAAATACCTTCTTGAGAAGTTTGAAAGTCAAGTTTTCTTAATGAAAAATCATTATTTAATATTTGGAATTTATTTAGTATTTTTCCAGATTTTTTCTGAAATTAATTGGAACTATTTGCAAATTTTGAGAAAAGAAGGACCTTTTTGCAAATTTGTCATTTTTAGGGGTTAAAATGTAAAATGTATTTTTTGGACGTTTTGAACAGTACCAATTGAGATTAATGAGTATATTTTACTTTTAAATCCTAATTTAAATGAATTTGATTGAATTTCCAAGAATAGAGTTATATATATAAAGTTGTATTTTGACGGGATTATTTTGTAAAATTGTTGTGAAACCCTAAATTTCATTCCCGGATGTTTAAAAGGATTTTCGCAGCCGTCATTTGCTGCAATATACAGAATTTTGTGATTTTTTTTGGAGGAGCAAGAGGAAGATTTGGATCTCGCAAAAAGGGAGGCTTTTTCGTTGGATCTTCTCAATTCAAAGGTGAGTGATGTAAATTTGTTTGTTGTTTTGTTTTGATGTTGAGAATGACATGAATCTTGTATTGTGGTTAGATTAATGTGATCGATTGTTATGTTGTTGGTTTGGCATGTATGTTATTTAATATTTTGCATGAGAACGATGCAATTGTGGTTGTTTGTACCATGTATGCGAAATCTAAAAATGTTGAGTAGATCTTGGTTTATGAAATTGTATTGCTAAAAAGCATGTTAAGATTTTAGCATGGTTCTGATCGGATGGTGAGCATCTGGATCTTGTGTTTGCAAATCAGATCTTGGTTTTGAGTTATGAAAGAAGTTCAGTATTGAGATATCCTAATGGAAAAATTAGTAATTTTAGAACATGAGAACTTGAGTTTTGAGATATTGGATGTTTTGAGTAATGTATCCATAGTGAGGATTATTTGAGATTTGTCATTTTTACCTGAATACGAATTATTTTCATAAACAATAAATCTTTAGAAAAACTCCAGTTTTGATTTTGTATTCAGACCTAAATTATGTAAACTGTAGGCCGACAGTCGACTGGTACGACCCTGCTGTTGTTCTTTAGCACTTTGAGAATCCATTCTGGACAGTCGACTTAGACCATTATTCAGTCGACTGGTTTACTGAGAATTTATTTTGTAAAGTCACTACAGTTCCTTTCTCGAGAGTCGACCTATGACTTCCTTGAGTCGACTTGTTATACTTAGAATATTTTCGTGAGAATTATTGGAATTTGTCTCGAGTAAGTCAACTGATGGTTTTTCAAGTCGACTTATGTTACTTAGTTTAATTTCTTAAAATCATGGATATTTGTCCTCTGGACAGTCGACTTACTACAGTATAAGTCGACTGGTACTGATGAGTTTTCGTAACTTGAGTATTCTTTCAATGATTAGTCTTCAGATATTTTAGTCTATACTTTGACTGCAGTTAAGCACATGATTTTAAGATATTCAGTTGAGCTACTTTTCTCTGGTGAAAAGTTGGTTTAGACATTTGAGTTTGAGTCTCTAGAGGATGTGTGTGACCCTAGTATACCGGCGTTGAGTTCTTTTGTTGAGGCATTTTAGTTGTTCAGTTTTGAGTTAAGTCCGGTAGGGTACACCAACTCTAGGAGATTCGTTGAGTAATTAAATAACCCAAAAAATGATAAGGACAAGCACTAGTGGTGATATGATGAACGGGAACATGAGTTATGTACCTCAGTATGGCTTTCGGTGTGGGATTTAATCTCCGGTATTATCACGGTAGATTACTTGTGGTGTGGGATATATCTCCGGAATTATCACGATAGATTACTTGTGGTGTGGGATATGTCTCCGGAATTATCACGGTAATTACTTGTGGTGTGGGATTGATCTCCGGAATTATCTGAGTCGAGGCGACGCACATGTGGTATTCGTGTGATGAGGTCATTGCTTTCAGTGTGGGATGATCTCCGGAATTATCACGGTCAAATACCTGTGGTGTGGGATCTATCTCCGGAATTATCGGGGCATGGACTAATACTCACAGTTTATCTTTATCTCGTAGTAGTAATCGTGTTAGGATTAGTTGCATAGCGGGGGATTGAACCCTACGAAGTGAAGACGTTAAGGGCTTGCACCGAACCTATGTAGAGTGGGATGCATAGACTTCGACAAGTACGCATTAGAGAGTCTGCATATAGAATTGGTGTTTTCTTGACTTGGTTTTATGCATGTGGTTTCCTGTTTTCTACACTTGACACTTAGTTTAGTTTCACATGTTGTTTACATTTCTTGCTACTTCATATTTTATTTATTTTGGTTTATTACATATTGTTTAAGAATCCTTGCTTAATGTTTATTTATATTGTTTGTTTGTTCTTATGTCACTCACACCATTTATGGCTGACCCCTTTAGCTTTGGGGTTTAGGGATCATCTCTAGCCTCATGTGTTGCAGGTTGTTGCTTAGAGTTTGGAGGTTTGGATGCTTGAGATAGTTTTGAGATAAATTAACTTAATGGAGTTTGTGTAAATTTGTAAGAACAGTATTGTAATAAGACTGTGTTGTAAGTAAAAGAAAATTATGATTTGAGATGTTTAAAATTCCGCTGTGCTATGTAAAAGATTATTGTAATAAAAGTTAAAAATTTTAGTGGAGTCGGTTGTGTTTAATGTTACATTGAAGTGGATGCTGGGATTGTGCCACGTATTTTCTAAGATATTATATTAGAAATTCGGGGCGTTACATAGACTCTCTGCCGGTTAAAGCGAATATATATACGATATATAAAAGTTACAGAAACTAGGTTGAAAATCATATTCTTTTCAGATTTTATGTTCAAGAAGCAAGTTATAAATTGTGTTAAAACATATGAATTAGGTCAGAAAACTCCTCAATTAAATCTAGAAAAATTCAGGGTAGTTCCTACACATGTCTAGTCTCAGCCAAATTAATTTAATATTTTTATTTCACTGTTAACATGTTCTATTTATTATTAAATCTAGGTGATGCATAGAAATTTGTGAATCTGGAAATCCTGATCCAACGGCACTAAAATACTTATATCTAACAGATTATATATTGGAATTCAGTTCCGTCGAATGTTCTGAAAAATATACTCATGGGGCTATAATTCTTATTCACAACGTTATTTCAAGTTACAACAGTAACATGGTCGAAAATCTGATACAAAAATGAACGAACAGCAGGCCAGAAAATAGTTTGATGCGAATAAGCAATAATTTCATCATACAAACATATAATTCATGATAATAAATAATCAAGGTGTTATTGGATGATTAACATGCAGATTTCTAGGTTTATGATGTAATTCATTATCATGGTAATTTAATTCATCAATTCAATTTCAATTGGAAGATTCAATTCGTCAAACAATTCTATAACATGGATCTAGTTATTTTTCATGTATTTCGTCCATATGCAATGTGCAATAAAGACTAGGTTCGAGTCAAAGATAGCGGCATAAAGTCAAGAATATTGGGGTTAGCTCGTATAAACCCTCAATATAATCAATGGAATTCAAATAGCAATATGATAAAAAAGATTGGGATATACTTGCGGAGATCAAAAAATCTTGAACACAAATAATAAAGGGGTTCAAGAAGAGACTTGCATGTTTGATGATAATTTTGAATCTAAAGAATAATGGGATGAGAATCCCGGGCAACGAACCACGAAACACGGAACACCGAAGCACGTGCGCTCTAAGTGCAACAACATACAACAAAAGAACTCTAACTCAAATCAGTCCTGGATCCCCCAAAACAGCAAACACCAAATCAGATCCTCAACACAAAATAGCAAGATCAATCCCCTACTTCCCGAATAGCACACAGAAAAATCAAATCCCAAACACTAAACAGCGGAGAGAAAGAGAGAGAGACAGCGACGGGGAACAGCGAAGATCAGCGGCCTGTGCACGATGACTGGCACAGCGATGGACGACCGCAATGGATTGCAGTAATGAGGGCTCGACGACGATGGGGTGAGGATCGACGGTGGCACTCTGTTTCTTTCCGAAATAGAGGAGCAGCGAAGGTAACGTGGGAGGAGGCGCGACGGTGGTTGATGTCGAGGGTGAGGGTGAACAGGGACGTGGCAGTGCTCTGGAGGTAGTGGACGCTCGATAGAGGTGGTGAGCGATGGCGGAGGGACAAGGTGGTTGCAGGAAGGGTTCGATGGGTTCTTCGGATTAGAACGGAGGTAATCGAAGATGAGGGTGAAGATGTGAGCAGGTGGGCTACGAGGGTGACTGGGGGGATCGAAGTGGACGATGGAGGGGCTGGCGAAGGAGGGCGGCGATGCGTTTAAGGGGAAACATAGATTCAGGGTGAGGAGAGAGGTGAGAGAGCGGGAGGAGGTTAGGGAGAGAGAAAAAATAAATTAGGGTGTTTAATTAATTAGGATTTAGGGGTTTTTATAGGGTAATTAAGATGTTGGACTTTGGGTTGCGGGTTAATGGGTTTAGGGTATGGGTTTAGGCTCCAAAAGGAGAAGAATAAATAGAAGTCAATGAGATCAACATATAGCAGATCAATTTAAACCCAAAACACAAAAGAGTAAATTTTACAGTGAGCAAAAAATGCAGGATCACTACTAAACGGAACGTCTATAGCGGCGGTTTTTTTTAGCGATGGCGGCGCTTATAAACGCCGCCATAGGTGGTAGCGGCGTTATTATTATCGCCGTGCGTAGCGCCGTTGCATCGACCGTCGGGACAGATCATAGGTCTATCGCGGCGCTTTTCTAGACCGCCATTACAGGCCATAGGCCTATAACGGCGCTTCTTAAAAAGCGCCGCTATAGGTCTATGGCCTATAACGGCGGTCTAGAAAAGCGCCATTACAGGTCGTACGCCTATGCCGGTGCTTATAAAAACGCCGCTATAGATGTACGGCTTGTAACGACGCATTTTTAAACCGCCGTTACAAGCCATAGCCCTATAGCGGTGTTTTTTAAAGCGCCGGTATAGGTTCAATTTTTTTTAAAAAAATATTTCGCCACGTTTGGTGGATCGATATATATCCCGGCATCGGGTTTTTTTCCACTATTTTAAAAATAGGTCACAAATTCAAAATATCTGTAGTCGGATCAAATTTAAAAGTTCAAATCTTAAAATCACTAATAGCATAATAAACAACTATATAATGATGGACCACAATAAACAATAATTACTTGTCTAAAAATGGCCATACGAAGAGTTAGAAATATACATGTTATACATCAATTTCTTTAACAAAACATAAATTCAGTTTCGACAAAACATAAAAAGACTAGTCCAAATTAAACTAAACTATGGCAAAGTCTACTGTTGTGGCTCGACATTGCTTTCATTCACATTAATATTTCGCCCAGATGTATGTGCGTGACTAGAAGTCGATGGAATTCACTGACTCTGTATAATTCACAATAGTGTCATTTATTAGTTTATTCACTACACTAGTCACCACACCAGTCAAATGCAATAGTTAAATTTCATACTGATATCGTAAAATGTTGCTGAATACTTACAATTCCATGTACTGGATTGTTAGAGTTGTGGTTTTGTTAGGAGATTAAAGAAGCAATCATATCTTTCAAGCTGTCAATCTCTTCCTGCATCTTGGCTTGCATCTTGAACACGTCCGGATACGATGTACGACTGGAGGTAAATGCACAAGAACCAAATACCTGTGTCAAGGAGGTAGATCACAAAAAGTTTATAATAAAACTCGGAATTTCTAATACTTCATTTATAAAAGTTAGTGTCAAGGAAACTAGTATACTGATCAAACTAGTATACTGATCAGTATATATAGCTCAAAGAATGACATTTGATGTAAGGAGGAATGAACATAATTCTATTACCGGGTGGTCCTTCCCAATGCCCACACACAAAAAAAGAATTTTCAGATTCATGATGGATATATACAGCTCAAAAACATGGACTAGGTTGAGATTTAAAGTTAACATAAGTCCAACAAAAGATGTAGAATTTATAGGAATCAAAAATTAATATTAAACTAGTATACTAATCAGTATATACAGCTCAAAGAATGACATTTGACGTATAAGAAGTACATACATCTGGGCGTATAAAACCTTTGAATTCTATGTACAAACCTTTGAATTTTCAGTTTCATGATGGATATATATAGCTCAAAAACATGGACTAGGTTGAGATTTAAAGTTAACATAAGGCACTATATTTGCTGCATGTACAATGCACTTATTCTTTAATGATAATGTAACAGAACTATGTAAATTAAGAAATTGATCAACACTTACTAATTTTTATTTGCATGCAAAAAAGGACTAAATTCATAACCACCTAAGGAATTGCCCATCATTATAAATGATGATTCATCTATCACTGCTCACTAATTTGTCATGTGCATATATGAAGGAGAAAATGTGAGCCTAAAAGAATTAATATAGTAATACAGACATCTGGTTACAATACAAAATTTTAGATTATTCATTTTTGTTCTTTTGAAGAAGTCCTCAATAAATATTGGACTGATTGGATATTTTTATGATGTTAAAACTTACAAAACAAGAATATTCTTGCTTATGCTTTGAGCTACATTGTTTTCACACTATGCCTCACCAAAAGGAGGAACATTATGCATTATGGTATAGTAAACTTCCACACTGGTGTGTCTAGATTCAAGACTTACCCACACAAAAAGAACCATAAATTTGTCTGGTTATCCTGTGCAGCAAAACCACTTCACCCGTAGGAAGTGGAAGTTGCAAAGATTGAGCATTTAGTTAAGAGAAGTAGAACAAATAGCAGATTTATAACAAATTAAGCACCATATCCACACGTACATGTGCGTAATAAAAGAAAACATGTACACCCATTACCATTGTCGGTTTGATAATTGGATACAGTAATAACTACTTTATAATCTGGGCACTGAGCACAAAATGCTTTGTGATTCACAGGAGTGCCTTTTTCTGGAAAGGTGTACTGATAAGTTTATACTATACAATTATAACATAAATATAGACACGGGCAATTCCAGGCTTTCCAATGAGTAGGAACTTAAGAGGTCGTACAGTATTGCTTGTGATAGTTTAATCTCAGGTTCTGTGAATGTAACCAATCTATCTAGACAGGTTTTCTCTCTTTTAAAGGGAGAGGACAGGAGTAATCTATTCCACCTTTTTTAAGGAAAGTCATCTATTCCACCTTGATAAATCATTCAGATAAAGGAAAATAAGGAAAAGAAAGAAATTGTTGTTCTATCATAAATATCATTCTTCTCGTATATATTAATGAGAAACTATATGCATGTCAAATTTGCAGAGACAACAAATTAATACTTCAAAATAGGAAATAATATATGAAAAAAGAGAGACATAAAGTAGAGCTAAAATAATTGATGCTCCAAAGAAGTTCATATTAAAGAACCCATATACTTTGAACTTTTTCAAAACACAGTTAATTCAATATTTACCTTCTAAAGATTTTTTTTCCAAACTGATATTACATTAGAAATTCAGCAAACTCGAGCTCAGTATGTTTATTCACTGTACATTGATGGGCTTAATTTAAATTTTTAGATTTTCCAGAGGACATGTTACTGATCTATTTAAAGGATATGCTGAAATGTGTCAATTAATACAAATAAATGCTCAAGGTTACGATTCTTCAGACTTTTTCAGTGAAGGAAACACCCTGCTTTGCACGGTACCCTTTAGGCTTTAGCTTGGTAAGACACTACGTTTGAGGCTTCTTAATGATCCTCCTTTCTAAGATTGGTTATTCAATAAACTATGAAATCATAATTTAGTCATGTTTATGACCAGCATCCAATTTAGGTTAATTACCAGGTTCAGAAGCTTAAGCAAAAATATATATGGAAACTTCAGCTTAGTTATAAGTTCAGAAAGCATGAGAGCAAATCTATATGAAAGATTAGTATGTAAATGAATATCCACGTTATTATCTTTTTTAGCATTCAGGAGAACGAGATACTTGTTTTAGGTTGATTGAGGGGAGGTAGCCATTTAGGACAATGACGCTGAAATCGGTTAACGTTGATGAAGCAAAATCTTCAAGCAAGACTTTCTTAGAACCAAACCTATACATCAAGAGGCCAAATCCACACCTGCAAGAAGGAAGAATGTTTAAACTACAATTAGTTCCCTTTTCTTCTCAAGTCTCTCTTTCTGTATCTGATCAAACTACACTTTGTTAATTTGTTATGTAGAAGAAAAGTCTGCATAATTTTTTGTGTGCGAGGGTGGGTTTGGGTTTAGGTTTTTTTTGGGGGGGGGGTGCACATGCTTAATTTGCTAGGTAAGCATAATCTGAACAAAATTTATATTGCGCAAGTCAGTAAACACGTAAAAGGTTGCATGAAATAAGCCTATCAAAAGATTCAGGAATGCACTAATAGGTTGTAATGGTAAACATGTTGATTCATTATTATTTACAACCTAATCATTTGTTTGCTAGAAAATCCTAACTTCAACATAAGTTGACATAAATTACACTAATAAACAGAACTTCTTAACGTAAGTTATCGACCAAGCATCAAACATCAAGTTGGATTATTTTGCAACCACCTCTTGATGCACGAATTGTAAGTTGTAAGAGAATATCTACAGTGTTTGTTAGAATGTAAGTCTAAACAACCCTCGCTAAACCTTCAGAGTTTTGGTATAGCAGTACGGTATTTTTTTGACATGGTACCAAAGCAACCCAAGTTTACACTAAAAAGATAATGCTTGTGAGTTGTGACTTAGGTTACGGCGAGGAAAAAAGGCACTCAACCTGCAAGAATACATGTGTAATACTCTCAACTCCGGCTACAACTTTGAAGTTTATGATTGAGAATGACAAAGACCCTAATGGCCAAGGATTACTGCACAAACAATTTAAAGAAACTAACATCTCCAAATCGTATAAATGGTTCCGAAAATGTATCACTTAGAACAAGATTGATTTCGCACCTCAACTCAAACAACCACTTGGAATAAAAATTTGTGTACCCTTTCAACAAGCTTTCTATCTCTTTCTCATGCTTCGTCACAACCGTAGACGCAGCAACCCTCAAAACCTACAACACACATTCATTATGGCATTAATTCAAACACCTTAGTAGCACATTCCGAAACACACCAAAAAAAAACTCAAACTCACAAATCCAACACCGACCCATCTCAGATCAATGATGTAATAGTAAGAGTGACTAGGAGAAAAAAAAGACCTTTTCGTCAACGAGATTGATGTCAGCGAGTTTGCAGGTGGATTTCTTAGCGGATGAGGACCCAATTTTGCGGGCAAGGAAGTAGTTGCGGGAGAACCCAAACTTCGCGGGCAAGGAAGTAGGCGCGATGGACGGAGTGGAAGGCCGGCGCGAGCGGCGATGGACGGAGCGGAAGGACGGAGATTCAAGAGGAAAGGGGATGAGGGGCAAATCGCAAGTGGCCAGAGAGAGAGAGATTTGGGAGGCTATTAGGGTTTATAGAATTGGGGGGAAACCAAAGTGAGGGCGGGACGGGGAAATATTAGCACGTGCAGAACACGTTGCAACGAAATAGTAACAAAAAAATAGTTCAACGCCGGCGGTGCATGTATAAGTGCCGTTATAGAGTAATCTTTGCCGGCGGTTCATGTATAAGCACCGTTATATATCATATATCTAACGACGTTTTATACAAGCTCCGTTATAGACATTCGATATTAACAACAAAATAATAACAACTATCTATCCCGGCATTTGGGTGTACATGCCGGGATAGATATGCCATTATAGCCGTTACGATTAGTAGTGGATTCAAGCCAAAAGAGTACAAAATGATCAAGAGAGAGTGAATGAGCCCAAAGAGAAGCAAGATTCATGATTTAAAAGGGATTCAAATACAATAATCAAGAAAAATAAAATAAAATACAATAAAATCCAAAACAAAAAAATAGGGGTTACAAGATGTTAGTTCTTTTTATTTGTAGAGCGAGAGAAATCTCAACCACAGATCTGGATCTGAGATGAAGATTTGGTAAGGAGTAGGAGAGGGGGTGATGCTAGTAAATAGCCGCCCTGAACACTTGCAAAATGCCTAGAGACACCGGGAGAGATTCCGTCGACAGGCCCTCCGACAATCATTCAGTCACCGAAAAAAAGTTGAATTAGGGTTTCAGTAGAGAAAGATTCCTTACCTACAAAAAGGGGAGGGGGTCTGGTATTTATAGGCAGAGAGAAAGAGCCCTAATCCTAATGGGCCGGGTTGACCTGCTTCTATGGGTCTGAAGTAGCAGAAAGCTCATAGGGACAATCAGGCCTGATCAGTAGAGGGTGTGCAGATCTTGAAGGGATCAGACGGCTCAGGCTGAGGTGAAGTTTTACCCACATCATAGCCACCCCCGCTCCTGGAGGGTTATATGTACCAGCCATCGAGGAGTAGCTCGTGGTTGAGACCGAACTCCGTGACATCGAGCACCGACCCCCTAAGCTCCGTGCCTCGAGGACGGGGGTGAGCGTTGTCCAACAGTTAGTAGCTAGCTCGAGGTTCATGCCGAGCGGAGCGATGCATACTTGGTGAAAAAACTTGCAGCTGGCTTGAGGAGCATGCCGAGCATCGAGTGTAGTGTAGCTTGTACAAAAGCTGGCTGCTAGCTCGGGGAATATGTCGAGCGTCAAGCATAATGCAGCTTGGGAAAAAGCTAGCTGCTGGCTTGAGGAGTATGTTGAGCGTCGAGCATAGTGCAACTTATGAAAAAGCTAGCTACTGGATCGAGGAACATGCTGACTGTCGAGCATAGCAGAGCTTGTAAAAAAGCTGCCTGCTAGGTCAAGGAGCAAGCTGAGCATTGAACGTAGCATAACTTGTGAAAAAGGGGTTGCTTCCTTGAGGTTCATGCTGAGCATCGAGCAATGTGTACTTGGTAAAAAAGCTTTTAGTCGGCTCGAGGAGCACGCCGAGCGTCGAGCATAATGCAGCTTGTGAAAAAGCTAGTTGCTGGCTCTAGGGGCATGCCGAGCACCGAGCATAGTGCAGCTTGTAAAAAAAATTGCAGCTGGCTCGAGGAGCATGCCAGCATCGAGCGTAGTGCAGCTTGTGAAAAAGCTGGCTGCTGGCTCGAGGAACATGCCGGGCATCGAGCGATGCGTGCTTGGTGAGAAAAGCTTGCAGCTGGCTAGAGGAGCAGGCCGAGCGTCGAGAGTAGTGCAGCATGTAAAAAAGCTGCCTACTGGCTTAAGTAACATGTCGAGCGTCGAGCATAGTGCAGCTTGTGAAAAAACTAGCTGCTGGCTTAAGGAACATGCCGAGCATCAGGCATGGTCATACAGCTAGTAGCTAGCTCGAGGTTCATGCCGAACGTTTAGCGACGTGTACTTGGTGAAAAGTCTAGGCTTACTGTGATTCTAGTGGACATGTGTATTACACGTGTGATGCCGATGTCACGGTTGTGGAAATAGAGGCGTCAAAATCTTATCCACTGTTAGATATAGATGATCTAGATTGGGTGGCTGAGATTGTTTATGGATATAGAGGCAGCATGGAGCTGTTTATATATCCCTCATTCCCCTTCTTATTTTCCACTTTGCATTCTCTTTCTAGTTCTCAGAGCTTCTCTATTTAAGAACCGTTCCGTAACCGGCGACCAGCTTTACGGCGAATTTTCCGGTGACGATACAGGTTTGTATATTTAATTTTATGTTGAGGGCTCGGTCCAATTCTCCTGCCTCTACGTTTGTTCAGGGCGATGGGGATCGCGTTTCCGACTCCAAGTCCTGGGAAAGTAGTGAAAATGTCTATAACGTCATACCGCTTTGCAGTCTCAAGCCGTTCATGGTAGAATCAAGCGACTCGAACGAAAAAGTAGAGGCGGCAGAGGTGGTTGATGAGGGTAAACCGGTCGATACAGGTGCAGGTAATGAGGAAGAGGTGGAGGGAGTTAGAGATACCAAGCAGGTGTGGAGGAAGTGGTTGGAATAGGGGTTGGTGACGAGGATAAGGACGAGGATGAGGTTATGGAAGTTGGTTCGTCTGGTGAGGCCCCTAATCTGAAATCCTTGGTGACGCCATCCCCCCAAAGGCTCCTCGCATTCAAGGGAGGAGGACGAGGTGCACCCTTCCGGACAGTTTGAAACAGGCGGATGAGTTTCTCCCAAAACATGGGATCGACGTCCCTTATCATCAGCAACTGGGCTCCATTCGAATGTATCCGAACGATGTCAAAGACTTAGTTCGGTATGGGGTACAACCTTCTTCGCTGGCCAACCAAAGATGAGGATAGACAAGACGCTGAGTGTTTTAATGCACATCGACCTACTGCTGATACGGGTGAACTACTTCATAGGGCTGGAGTATGAGTTGATGATTTCGAACCCTAGTCTCCGCCTACAGAAAAATTGGCCGCTTGGTACTGCATGTTTTTGGTAGTTGCCTTCAGCTTGGGGCTGCGGTTGCCGCTGCATCCGTTCATCAAGAAGGTGTTGAATTGGGGGATTCTAAGCCCGATGCAGTACAACCCAAACTCTTGGAAGCAGCTCTTGTGCTTCATGTTGCTTTGTGATGAGAAGGGAGTGCCTTTGAAGCTGAAGTACTTTCGAGTTGTTCTGGGGGTCAGCTAGTCGAGAGTGCACAAGGAAGTATATTACATCTCGCCTCGCCCTTACAAGAAGGTAATCCATGGGCATCCGGACTCCATAAAAGGATGGAAGAAGAAATACTTCATTGTCTGAAATCAGGTGCCTTGGAAAATTTCCACGAATTGGAACTTTACAAGTCGAATCAGAAGCCTATGAAGAAAAGATTTAACAGACGATGAGTGGGCCGATGTGAAGCGGATCGTCGTAGGCAACACCATTAGCTAGCCGAATGTGACCGAGAGGCACCTGGCCAAGATTAGACTGATCCCCATAGTCTCTTGTATGTTTTTCGTTTCCTTTTTGTTCAATGTTTTTCCTTCGTTCTTATATCTCTGGTTTCCTATCGCAGAGATGGATGATGTCTCCATCAACACGAGGAGGGCCCAATTGGCCAGACAGAGGGTTGCCGACCAGTCGAAGCAGCGAAAGACGTCATCTCATGGGGGGCTCCGAAGGGACTTCGGATCTGAAGTCCAAGAAGCAAAGGGCCCTCTCGATCGCTTGGACCCCAAGTTCTGCAAAGGTGGCACCGAGCTAAATAAAACTCAAGGTTTTTGAGTTGCTGAAGGGTGGTATTCCGCCCGTACACCCTGTGGTTTAGGAAGTCATGCGCAAAGAGGGCCTCAAGCCGTGGGCTCCGAATTGGGCTGTGAGGACGACCGATTCGCTGACCGATGGGCCAATAGTGATCGAGGTGATGGAACACCTGGCCACCCCTCATGATAGGGATGCCCTGGTGAGCGAGACTGTCGAGTCGTGTTATATGAGGTGGGTTCAGGTTGATGTGTTGGTAAGTACTTCCCAACTCAGTATATCGAAGTTTTTCGATTTCACTTTTCCAAGTCTCAGCCCCTCGTTCGCAGGCGATGCTGGCTGAAGCCCATATGAAGAGGCTGCATACCTGTGAGCTCCAACGATAGGTGAAGAACGCTCAGCGGTATGAGCGTGATATGAAGGACCTGAAGCTAAAGGCGGATGCGACTGAGTCCCGTGAGAGGGCACTTAAGGCCGAGCTGATTTCCCTCGCCAACGACTGAGCTCGAAGGGAGGCGGAGATGACGAAGGCGGCCGACAAGGAGCCAAAGAAGGTGAGAAACTTCACCATAGACAAGGTCATCGAGGCCCAGGACAAGGCGTAGAACCGGACCTTCGAGAACGTCCGGTACTACTACCCCGAGCGTGAGCTCGAGGAGTTTCATTTTGGCATGAAACTTCCCGAGCATCCGAAAATTCCCGGGGGAGACGGTGATGAGGAGGGGGGGCAAACAGCTGCTGGTTGAGGAGAATATAGTGGGGGCGGGTAACCCAGAGGCCGACACGAGGGCGACCGATGAAGTGCTCGTCTCTTCTAAGTAGTAGCTTCACCCTTTCCTTTTTTTTTATTTACCGATTGCTGACTGGCCACTGCTGTTTTGTAATAGTTTTGATGAATTAAAAGGATTTTTGGCCGAACTCTTTGACTTAGAATTTTTGGCATGATATCTGTGTTATGGTGTTTTGTGATTTGGCCAAGTTTATGAGGCTCAGAATGACATGCCATTTCCTCCCTTGTGTCAGATGATCGAGTCCTTCGAGGTTGATCCTCATGATGTCGAGGTGGAGCGCCTTAGGGGAAAGCTGAAAACCATGGAGTTCGTCTTGGTTCTCTATCGTAAACAAGCTCATGATCGAGAGTCATCTATTTCTTATTTTATGAACAAGTCCAAGGAACTGAGCTTGGAGTCAGTCCATCTAAAGAAGATGTTTGCCGACAGTGACTTGGGGAGCACCGAGACTAGGTGGTCGATGTCTAGTACTTTAGCCTGGCGGCCGACCTCTAAATCATTCCTTCGCGAGGTTAAGTGGAAAAGAAAATTGGGGATACAAAGGTTGAATGTCATGCTCGGAGTGGGTGGATCCTGAACCCATACTTTCTGGTGTGGTTAGCCCTCCGTCGGGGGCCCGTCTCCAACCCTGAGGATGCTCAGAGCTCTATTGTTGGAAAATCCACCTTAGCCCCCCTCCCCCGAGGAGGGGTAGGCCGAGTTTATAAAAGTTGTAACTCATGTAGCCTCGCCGATTATATTAATAAACTTCTATGTGTTGTAATAGAATGATCCTTCCGTTGTTTGAGCTTGGCTTCGATCTGAATGTGCTGGAGAGGTGGACCTACTGAATGTGATCTCTTGCTTGGGCTCGAAGTCCAAGCTGAGTGGCGAGGATATGAGAGATTGAGAAATCTCTGGTTAAGGGTCGAAGTCCAAGCCGAGCGGCGAGGACGTAAGAGATTGAGAAATCTCTCGTTAAGGCTCGAAGTCCAAGCTGAGCGGCGAGGATGTGAGAGTTTGAGAAATCTCTCATTAGGATAAGTAAACGCGAGACATTCTAACTCGAAAGATAATAGAAACTTTATTTCTTTTACTTGCTCAGTTACACAAAAGGAATAGCACTTAGCGCCGATTACAATCGTAGACGTTCCTATGACCCCTCATGGAACTTAATTAGATTCTCTATGTTCCAAGGTCTCTTGACAATCCTGCCCCCAGCTCTTCGAGTCGGTACGTACCAGGGCGTATCACTTGGGAGACCTTGTACAGGCCCTCCCTAGTTCGGGGTCAGTTTGCCTTTCGCGGTGGTGTGGGAAATAGCGAGATTCCTGATTACGAGGTCACCCTCCTTGATGTCGGTCGGATGGACCTTCTTGTTGTAAAACCTTTCAATCCGCTGCTGATAGATATTTCTTATGATGGTGGATTTTTCACATATTTCGTCGACAAGGTCCAAGTTGCCTAAGGTCTCTCGAATTTGATTCCTTATTGAAGCACATCATCCTAGGCGAAGGAAGCCCGATTTCGAGCAGGATGACAGCCTATGCCCCGTATGTCAGGTTGAATAGTGACTCGTCCATAGGGGTCCTCTTGGTTGTTCGATACGACCAAAGGATGCTTGATAATTCGTCGACCCACAGTCCCTTAGGAGATTTATCCAACCATTTTTTGAGGCCTTCATGAATTTTGCGGTTGGCATTTTCAGCTTGGCCGTTCTACTGGGGATGGGATATTTATGAGAATTTCTGCTGGATCCCGAGGTCTTCGAAGAACTTTTGGAAATTTTTGCCTGAAAATTGACTTCCATTATCTGTGATGAGCATACGCGAGATTCCGAACCGACAAATAATGTGTTTCGAAAGAATTGATGGGCTTGATGTTCAGTGATTATGGTCATGGGCTCTGCCTCGACCTACTTAATGAAGTAGTCGATGACCACTATGAGAAAGCGTCGTTGGCCGGTGGACTTCGGAAAGGGACCGACCATGTCCATCCCCCACATGGCAAAGGGGGTCGGAATGATAAGTGACTTGAGTTCAGCTTGGGGCAAGCGTTTGATCGACAAGAATCTCTGGTAAGGACTGCACCTTTTCACAAGATCATGGGCATCTTACAATATGGTCAGCCAATAGTAGCTGTGGTTTAGTACTTTCCTTGCGAGCGACCAGCTGCCCTCATGGCACCTCCAAATTCCTTCGAGTAGCTCCTCTAGAGCATACTTGGCTTCGTTGGGACCTAGACATCGGAGATATGGTCTCCCGTCAACCTTAGTGTATGAGCACTTGAAGATTACATTGTCAATCAAAGTGAATCTTTCTGATCGGATTCTTGTCTTCCTGGCTTCGGTCGGGTCTAGTGGGATTTCACCATCTGCCAAGAACTTCTGGACGGGTTACATCCAAGTGCCCGCTTGAATGCCTGGGTTGAGGCAAATGACCCCAGGATCCTCGATGCTAGGCTTGAGGAGGATCTCAACAAGGACAATGTGATTAAGGACCTTGAAGGACGACAAGGTGATCTTGGATAAGGATCGGCCTGGCTATTCTGTTCCCACGGAATGCGCTTGACAGTGGCGCTCTCGAAGACTATTAAAAGTTGCATAACATGTGCGAAGTATTGGATCGTCCGGGCGTCACGGGCTTCATAATCCTCAGAAATTTGATTGAACATGAGCTGGGAGTCGCTGAAGGCCCTCACCCGTCTGGCCCCCGTCTTGTGGGCTAGCATGAGCCCGACAATCATCGCCTAGCATTTTGCCTCGTTGTTGGATGTCTGAAAATTGAGGCGCAGTGAGTACTAGAGGACAAAGTCGTCGGGGCCCCCTGAGTATGATGCCAGCTCCGCTTTGCACCCTTGCAGGATGATCCATCAACATAGATCTCCCAAAATAGTTCATCCTCGCAGATTTTAGAATCTTTGGAAATGGTACATTCTTTGATGAATTCTGCGAGGGCTTTCCCTTTGATGACTGCCCGAAGTTGGTAGCTGATGTCATGCTGGCTCAGTTTGATTGACCACTTGATCAACCTCGATGCCCTACCTTGCCCTCTCCGTCTTCCTCGAGCTCGCCTGACCATCGCCGCACCCTATTGTTAGTTGCCACCCACTCCAAACCCCTGCTTCCTGTCCCTGCCATCGTAGGCCTCCGTCGTCCCTCTTGCTCCTCGCCCTCGTCGCTCCACCGACGCTCGAGCTCTTCCCCTGTCTCACTCCTCGTCGACCTCGCCTGAGCCGTGATTACCACTGTGTTCCCTGCCTGATGATGCCAGTCGTCCGATCTACATCTGATCATCACCATCAGATCATCATCTCCTTGATCATCACATCTTGATCACCATCAAGTTGATCCTAGCTATTGATCGTCATCTTGATCTTGATCCCCATTAAGATCCGCATCGATCTCGATCTTCATCAAAGCAACATTGGGTTTCGATGCACGTTGATTTCTCGTGTATTATCGTTTCTCGGGATCCTAATCCCGTTATTCTTATAATCAGTATCGTCATCGTCGTCTCTAAAGCAAGTGTCTTCTTGTACAACTTGTTTATTCTGTACAAGCATTTGTTTGAAATACTGCAAGTAGAATTCATTATTAAATTCCATTCTGTGTTTTATATTCCGATTGTCCAGATTCCTCGATATGTCTATTCCACTTGAATCCCTGTCTATCCGGTATTCGTAATCACGAATATCCGTATTAATTACTGCATTACACGAACATGAAAATGATTAGATAATTATATATGTATAAATATATATGAAGCATGTGTGATTGTATTATGTGGTTAATTTCGTGGCAATAATAATAATAATCTCGCTCCTAGACTTAGTAAGAACATGTAAAATTATTATTTATAAATACACATCTAATTCTGGTCAAGATTTTATACTTGTTCGAATTAAAACTGTATTTATTTCAGGTGCTAAAACCCCAGAAATACTGATGTCCAATATTCGTATTTTCATGGCTTTAAATATAAATATGTTTATTTCCTGTATTTAATTGATTGAACTTACATATCATGCACTGTATAACCGTTGATACTCTCTTAATCCTGTCCCGACACCGTTCTTACTGATTACATGTCCATAGTACTGACCATGTTACTGTTCGTACCTATCAATCATGTTTACTGTTCATGTCTGATCATAGTAAAAACATAACAAGCCAGGGGATAAAGGAAAATACCTAGTAGTGGACAATATAGGAGAGTGTTCTCTGAATGGGAATCGTGTTTCCCGTGTTACCTGTTACCGACCAAGTTAAATAAGCTACCGACCAAGTTACTAGTCCTGAGAAGACCCGAGTTCATTACCGATAGAATCCACCACTAAGTCTAAACTCTCACTTGATTGCGTGCATCAAATATGTGGTATGGGACGCATGATTGTTGCACTAGTTAGGTTAACAAAAGACTTGAGATTAACACATGCACTTGCATGATCCTATTACATGTTACATATTCCCGTTGATTCGTTTACTTGTTTACATGTCACTTGTTTCATAATGTCTTGTTCATGGTCCTGTTTATATATTATAATGTCTCCTATTACATGATACTTGATTCTTTGCTCTTTTTCCTGCTCCTTATTTTGTTTGTACTTTCCCCTTATTTTGTGCTACTTGCGGCCCGTAACTTGCATTAACGGGCGTTTCCTGTTTTTCTTGGTTTTTCTTTGTGTTAAAATACTTGCAGGCATGGAAGAAGAGTTACTCAAAGGTGTTGCTGATCAAATGTTTTAGTCTTGTTTAATTATCATGTTTTCTTAGTTCATATTTTATTCATGCTACTCTTTATTGGGCGTATTTGACCCATAACTATGTTTCTTCCTAGTTGTTGGTTATGAACTATTTCTTAATTTATTAATATCCTATCTGTGATTATACATGCTTGCGTGGTTGTTACTGTATTGTTGTTAAGTTATGTATAGAGCTTATAGGTGATGTGTTTGCATCATTCGCTGGGCCTCAGTTACGTGTCATATTTTCGTATAACGGAAAGCGGGGCGTGACAGTCGGAGTTTTCGAGTGGCCATTACCAATGCATATGCAACCTTTTTTTTCATGATGTATCAAAGCTCAGCGTTGTGCAGGACTTTGCTGACATAATAGATGGGCTTCTAGACCCCGTCTTCCTCCCAGATTAATACGGCACTAAGCGTGTGTTTCAAAGCAGCTAGATAGAGGTAGAGGGACTCACCCGGCTCTAGTTTGCTAAGGAGTGGGGGGTTGGCCAGGTAGGACTTCAGCCGATTGAAAGCCTGCCATTGAGAATCTTCCCACTTGAAGCTTTTCGCCTCCTAGAGGGCTTTGAAGAACAAAAATGACTTTTCTCTGAATTTGGAGAGGAAACAGCCGATGGCTGCAAGTTGAACCGCAAGTCGTTGAACTTTTTTAACATTTCTTGGAGGGGCCATGCCCAATATGGCATGAATTTTTTTGGGGTTCGTTTCAATACCTCGCTGGCTGACCACAAATTTGAGAAATTTCCCCGATGTGACGCCAAAGGCGCATTTAAAGGGACTAAGTCTCATATTGTGGGATCGCAGGATCCCAAAAGCCCCTCGAGATCACTAATGTGATCTTATCCCCTGCGGCTTTTGACGAGCATGTCGTCGACATATACCTCCATGTTCTGGCTTATATGCTCTTTAAAGACCCAGTTGACGAGCCTTTGGTATGTGGCACAGGCGTTCTTCAATCTGAAGGGCATGACCCGGTAACAGTAGAGGCCATGGTCTGTCATAAAGGTGGTCTTGGGGATGTCAGAAGGGAACATTCTGATCTGGTTGTAGCCTGAGAAAGCATCCATAAAACTTAGCAGCTCGTGGCCCTAGGTTGCATTTATCAGGGCATCGATGCTCAGAAGGGGGAACAAATCTTTAGGATAAACCTTGTTGAAGACTGTGAAGTCTATACAGATCCTCCACTAGCCACTTGGTTTCTTCACCATCACAATGTTTTGCCAACCACTAAGGGAAGTTGACTTCCTATATGAACCGCGATGAGAGGAGCTTGTCCACCTCTTCCTTCATCGCTTGTTGCCTAAGCAAACTTATGCCGCTTCTACTAGATTCTTTGAGTTCGGGTGGACGTTTAGTTTGTGCATGATGAGGTCCTCCGAAATTCCTGGCGTATCCAAGGGCATCCAGGAAAAGAGGTTGACATTCCTATGGATACAGCCAATAATGGTTAGCTTCAGGTCCGGACCGAGAGACTGGCTCATTCGAATCCATTTAGAGTTTTCCTCCCCTGAGAAGGATACTTCCTCCAACTTGTCGACGGGCTCCGAGTGCAACTGGCTCCTGTCAGATGGAAGTTCCACCGCATCAAAGGGGAAGACTCCGCCCCCACTGCAGCCATATAGCATGAACGAGCAGACTCCCCATTGCCTTGGACAATGCTACCCCGTGATAGGTAGAAAAATTTCATCTTTAGGTGATAGGCGGAGGGCACCACTTGGAGGGAGCAGAGGTCGGGTCTACCGAGGATGACATTATAGGAGGCTTTGGTGTTGACCACCATAAAGTCCATTTCATCGGTACGGATGGTCGGGGCCATTCCGGCTATTACATCAAGTGTGACGACCCTCAATTTGGATAGGGATGCCTGAGAACCCGTGGAGCGTGTGCCCGGCCGGCTTCAGCCTGTTGCGAGAGAGTTTGAGTTTTTCGAATGCGTCCAGGAACAGGATATCGACGGAGCTTCTGTTGTCAATAGGATGCGGCAGACCTCGTGATTAACTATGTCGAGGCTGACCACTAGGGCATTGCAATGAGGCAGTCAGTTGCCTTCCAGATCTTTAGATCTTTGCTGGAGAATAAGACCGCCATCCCTTGATCCCTGAGGGGCGGATAGTTGTGGATTGAGTTAACTTCCTGTACGAAGGCCTTGTAGTAGGTGCTTGAATCTCCCCTATGGATCCACCGTGGACACAGTGTAGTAGGAAATTTCCCTCTTCTTATTGTTGTTTGCGCGAGGAGGATGGCGGACGATCCCTTTGTCCTCAATTTTCATGAGGATGACTGACACACTCTGATTAAGTGGAGTGAACATCTTGAATTGGGGGACATGAGGTGGTTGTTTTTTATCGAGTGCATCTTTCTGAGCCTTATTCGTAGGCTCGGAGTCATCGGTTTTTCTCTTCCTCCTGGCTGGGTGTAACTCCGGTGTTCCTTTTCTTGTATTTTGTATGTATTTTTTTTTTTAGTATTTATTCTGATTGTTTTCTTTTGTCCTTTCTGAACCGTGTAATCATTTCTTCGTTATTAATAAACTATTTTTTATTGTCGTCAATTCAGTTATGTGATTTTCAATCTTCTTGATTTAAATTCTTCTGTCAATTATTATCTCTGAATGAATTTGTTTAATTCTATATCATCTATTTCATGGTCTAATTATTTACTATTGATTTCTATCCCTATTGGATCCAATTTCTAACCCAATCTACCCTATTTAAACCCTATACCCTCTTCTTATTGGATATAGACTTGAATCCTCTAACCAAAACCCTATAATTCATCCTATTGGATCCTAAACCCGCTAACCCGCTACCCAATAACCCCCTTTTATCCAGTCTCCCTCAAATCAGTTCCCTCACATTTCCTCTATTTGCCTAACTGCAGATCACTCTACCCTCAATCCTATGATCTTCTCCCCTGATTCTTCAAATCTTAACTTACCAAAATTTCTTTAAATCCTAATTAAATTGATCTCTATCTTTCTCCGTATAGTAAATATTTCCTAATCAACTCTCTCTCCCCTCTGTGCTCACCCTGCCCGTCGACTGCCCGTCGCACCTCCGCCGGTCGTCGAACGTTCCCACCATCGCACTCCCGTCATGCCCTCCCGCGCTAGCAGCCCTGTGCCACGCCCTCGTCGACCCCACCTCCATCACCACCCGCATCTCATCCTCTTCTCAAAGCCTGTCGACCTCCCATCCGGCCACCACCGTCATTCCGCCTGTTGCGCCACCATCAAACTCCCGCCCGAGCGTTGTCGTTGAGTCTCCAATCCCACAACCCTCTCGTGCTCGTGAGTCGTTGGGTTCGGGATCGTGTGCCGGGATTCGTTCCCGTTGTTCTATTCTCGTCGGATCCATCATCTTCATTGAGTCAAGTAACTTGTATGTTATTTTTGTTCTTCATACAAGTACAAATACCGCAAGTAGTCTTGCTTTCATTGCATTTCATTCTCATGTCAATTCCTTGGTAATCATGATCTTATTCGTTTGATCCATTTCCATCATTTCATGATCATGATTAATCACCACAAGTTGTCACACGCGCACACACTACACGAAAATAAACTAGATCTAAATAGATTTCTTGATATATATACTCACTCTTTCATGAACTATTGTATGTTGTGGTGTTTGTTATATGATTTATGTGCTAGATGTGTTCTCTTGTTGTGGACTTGTTAATACCCATGCCATGTTCATTTGAATGTTCAATTTATCATGTTTTGCATTACACTCTAAATTGAACCCATCGTAGATGAGTTATTTGATAAAATGCATGCAAGAAACTTCTTTTTGCTGCTGCCCTGACTTGGTACAGCAATTTAGACACTGTTAATGTTAGTAAAATAAATTAATTTGTGAATGTGATTCATAGGCCTCGGTGTCTATTTTTCAGAACTTTCGAAGGATCTCAATTCCTATTTTTGATGTGTGAGTTATCGCTGTTTTACTACAGCTATGTCGTAAATTTTGGATACTGAAATATAAAATCGTTAAATGATTTACTGTTTTAAAACCGATGTTAAAAGTAAAATTTGGACTTGGTATTATTCTAGGTATGACCAGAAATGACTAGGATCAACTCCAAATTTTTGTAGAATTGTTTAATGACTTTTATAACTTATTTCATGCTTGTGAAACAACCATATAATTGCTAAACTGCATGTTGTCCAGTGAAGAACTCTAATTTTAACCCGATTCCAGTCACTTTTGATTAAAACTTTGTGAACATGAAATGTAGCCTAGTGTGTCTATTTTACAGCCCTTTTGACATAATTGAATTCTGAATTGTATTTTGTGAATTATCATTGTTTTATTGCTATTGTGCCTGAAATTTCAGATTTATAAAATTGTTGTGTCACTCTGTTTTCCAATTTAATTTACTATACTATCCATAATATAATAACTTGAAAATTAATATGCTGAGCCTAGACATATTAGGGAACCTTATAGAATTTTCCTAGATTTAATTGTTGTGGTTTTAGACCTCTTTCATGCTTATAAACAAAACTTTATATTTTCTTGTTGAACACGAATTCTGTATAAAACGCTATTTTAAACCCTGCTACTGTAGTTGTTATATGACTTGTGTATATGCACTAGATTCTTTAGAGAGTCTAGTTTCTAGAATTTCTGACGGATCCAGCTTTGCATTTCTGTGGCAATGGGAATCTCGATTTTGGTGCAGCAACATACTGCCGTCCAGAATTGAAAGTCTCGTTGTTTCCAACTATTATAAGTTGTTTTGTCATCCAATTATATTTTCTACCCGACCTAAACATGTTCCTTTTTTCTTGCAATGTTTTCTTGTCCTGTTTGTGCACGTCTATGCCCGCTTTAATAATAATAACAAGTAATCAAGCCGGAGTTAAGGAAATGATCTAGTAGTGAAAAATATAGAAATGTGTACTTGGAAGAGGGTCCATGTTTACCACATGATTACATGATTGCTTGATTACATGATTACATGATACATGATCCTAATTACTTGTTTACAGGATTACCTGACTGCACTTCCCTATTGGAAGGTGTACTCGGAAGGGGGCCTGTGTTTCCTACTTGCTTTACCCGACTACATACTTTCCTATAGGAGGGTGTACTCAGAGGGGACCCGTTGTCCCTACTTGATACATGACTACTTGATATGTCACGCCTCGCTTCCCAAAATATAGAATATGAGTACGTAAAGTAGGCCCAGCGAATGATGTAAACACCATCCATAAGTTGTACCAGTCTAACTCAATTATATGAAATAACAATCACAACCATGCAAGAAAATATAATCACATAAACAAAGTATAGTGTACAACATCAATAATAAATGAAATAATCCAAATAATAATATCCAACATCTGGGATAAAACAAACTCCGGGTCATAAAAGCCCAAAACAAAGTATAATGTCAAAGACAATGTTCAAAAGAAATAAATCTAGCATAAATTAATTCAAGCAGCGTAATCTTCGATTCCATCTTTTAAAATCGCTGCTAACCAATTCCTTCTAGTATTATTCCTTCAATACCTATAAATTCTTGATCTAAAAAAAAGGAAAAAATAATATCCTTAGAGCAAGTCATGGACATCAAGTAGAGAAAACAGAAAATAATAGGAACATGATATATCAAAAGAAGGGACAGAATCAATGTCAATAACAAAATTCAAAGAATGGCAATAATGTTAAGGGTCTATGTTTAATTATGCATTTAATTAATAGTTTCAATTCAAGTCCAATATTTATGACAGTATACGGGATCAAGCATGAATGTCCAATGCTGGTTATTAATTATTTTATTAGCCTATCGAATGTACGTACTACTGCGTCCCATTTCACAGGTTCGACGCAAGCACACAGTGAATGCTTGAGACTGATGGTGAATTTGCGGATCGTGTACTCGGCCCAGTAATCAGTGTTTAATGTTCAGTGATAGTAATTATCAAACAGTATTTTATGGCCATCAGTCGGTACAAGTCAGACAATAGGGCCCGACTGAGTACAGTTTCCGATTGTTCACTACCAAGTCATCCCAAAATACCCCGGCTTGTTATCATTTTATTTCATCCTATGTGAGCATTCAAGAAAGTGTCAAGATTGTATCATGCTAGGTGTGACTAATTTTAATTGTTACAAGCAAAGCAAGAAGCAAACATATTTAATTAACACAAATCACTCAATCTGGACAGCATGACGTTGATGTACAAAAACACAGATTACCGCTACTACCGAAAAGAAAATTTGGATCCGTCAGAAATTCTAGAAACTAAACTCTCTACCGGTTCCAGCAAATATATATACGACATATAAAAATTATAGAAACTAGGTTGAAAATCCTATTCTTCTCGGTTTTTATGTGCAGACAACAAGTTGTGAATTATATAAATACATGTGAAACAGATCAGAAAACTCATCAATTAAATCTACAAAAATTCAGGGTGATTTCTACACATGTCTAGTTTCAGCCATATTAATTTCATATTTTTATTTTACTGTTCACATGTTCTATTTATTTATGAAACAGAAAGATATGCATGAATTTATGAATCTAGAAATTCAGATACAACTATAATAAAATACTGATATCCCACAGATTATAACTCGGAATTCAGATATGTTAAAAGTTGCGAAAAATACACTCATAGAGATATAGATCATATTCAGAAATTTATTTCAAATTACAATAGTAACAGGGTCGAAAATCTGATACAAAAAGACACAAACAGCATGCCAGAAAATAGTTTGATATGAATAGGCAATAATTTCCTCATACAAACGTATAACACATGATAATCAATAAACAAAGAGCTATTAGATGTTTAACACGTAGATTTCTAGATTTAAGATGCAATTTCACAGTCATGGTAATCAATTCATTAATTCAATTTCAATCGACATATTCAATTCATCAAACAATTCTATAGCATGGATCTAGTTATTTTTCATGTAAATGTGCATATGTAATGTGCAAGAGGGACTAGTTTTTAGATCAAAGTTGCAGGCACGATGTTAGGAATATATCGGGTTAGCTCATGTAAACCCTCAACATATTTAACGAAATTCAAATAGAAATATGATAAAAAGGATTTGGATCTACTTGCAGAGATCAAAGAATCTTGAACAAAACAATAAACTAGTTCAAGAATAGACTTGTCTATTAGATGATAAATTCGAATATTCCAGAATAATGGGATGAGAATCCCGGGTGACGAACCACGAACACGAAACACAAAAACACGTGCGAACTACGTGCAAACACCCACACAGAAAAACAGCAGTGAACTCCAACTCAAATCAGTCCCGAATCCTCCTCCACAAAACACCAAACAGCAAACAAATCCAACACAATTCCCTTCCTCTTCACGAACAACAAACAGCAACAAACCCCCTACTTCCCGAACAGCACACACGGCAACGGAAAGAGAGAGCAGCGGTGGGGATCGACGGTGACTGCAGTGACTGTGTGCACTTGAGGGTGATCGAGGGTGCTGACGGCAGGGCGCTGGTAGTCGAGGAGCGACACAGTGGTGGGGACGAACTGGTGCTCCGTTTTGCACCGAAACAGAGGAGGAAGGGAAGGCAGGGTTTTGGGACATTGACGACGACGACGAGGGTGTATTTGGTGGTCAGCGAAAAGGATTGAGGTGGGCAGCGATGGGTGAAGGTCGAGAGGCAACGGGATGGTTATGGCGAGGGTGGAGCAAGGACGAAGGCGGAATGAGGCTAGGGTGATGACGAGGGTGGTCGGAGAACAAGAAGGCAAGGACGGGGAGCGGGTTGGGTTTGAAACGAAACAGGGAAGAGGGAGGGGGGTATCGGGGATGAAGAGAGAGAAGAGCGGCGGAAGAGAGAGGGTAATGAATAGGGTTAATTAATACTTAGGGTTAACGGGGTATTTATAGGGTAATTTGGGATATAAGGTTTTGGGTTGCGGGTTAATGGGTTTAGGGTATGGGTTTAGGATCCAAAAAGGGAAAAACAAATAAAAATCAATGAGATAGACATATAGCAGATCAACTCAAACATCATGCACAAAGACCAAAATTTGTAGTGAGCCAAAAATAGCAGAATTCAAGCCAAAATAGTACGGAATGATCAAAAGAGAGTAAATGAGCCCAAAGAAAAGCAAGATTTATTATTCAAAGAAAATTCACATACAATAATCAAGTAAAAGAAGATAAAATACAATAAAATCCAAAATAAAAAAATAGGGGGAAAATAATTAGCATTATAGGGTTTATAAAATAATATAATCATAATCATGATAGTAATAATAATAATAATAATAATAATAGCAATAGAAATAATAATAATAGTAACAATAAAAATAATAATAATAATAATAAAATAAAAATAATTATCATGATGATGATAGTAATAGCAATAACAACTATAGATTATATAAAATAGGAATTGGGTTTAACACATTTATCAAAATAATCCAACTAGTAAAAATAAGTTTGATTTGGGCTAAAATGTAAATAGTCAATCAATTAGGAATAGAAAACGCGTTCAAATATACCATTATTCGAAATAAATATAATTGTCGATTAGAAAAACACTTTAATATAAAATCCAAATCGAATTTAACAAATAATGAATTTATAACTATCGAAATACAGAAAATATTCAGGAAATACGTATTTGCGAAAATGGGAGTTACATGATACATGACTACTTGATACATGACTACATGATAGATGATACCTGAGTACACGGTCCAATATAATCCACCACAAAATCTAAATGCAACTTGTTTGAATGTAGCAACCATGTGGTAAAATTTGGGACGCATCAAGTGCTACCTAGATAGGATTAAATACAATACTTGAGAATAACATGATAACTTGCACATTCCTGTTACCTGTACATGCTACCTGATACCCGTTACATGTTACTTGCTTGCATGCTACTTGATACCTGTTACAAGTTACCTGTACCCTAATATCTACTCATGTTACTTAATTCTGTTTCTTGCTTTAAGGGTTAGTTGCTCTATTTTACTGTCACATTCCTTCCATGCTTTATCCAGTACTTGATTCTTTTTGTTACCCTGTACCTTGTTTATTTGTCTCCGTGCTTTGTTACTTGTACTATTTGCAGCCCGTAACTTGCACTAACGAGCGCATTATTTTGTTTACCTTTTCTTGCAAATTGATGAATTTGCAGATTTTGGTGATCAGCTGTCCGAAGGAGTGAGTGACCAAGTGTTCTAAGTTTGGCTAGAGTTTCCTACTTGAGATTTCCTGTTTGAATTATTTGTTTATTGTTGCAACTTGGAACTTATATTCGGCGCTTTGTCCCAGAATTTATTACTTGTTTATTTCCATATCTGGTTATTTGAGAATTAAGTATTTTGTTTCAAGTAATTCTGTTGATTTGGAAAAAAATTTCATGCATGCATGGTTGATTATTTCTTGTTTATTCCTTATTTATTCCCGTGTACTGTTGAAACGATCCTTACAACTCATGAATGGTGAAAACCATTTGCTGGACTTTGTCACGTACCGTATTTCGTATTCTCTTTTGGGAAGCAGGGTGTGACACTGGGGTTTCTTTCAAGCCTTCAGGGTGTAGAGCCTCTTCGGCTCGGATGTATTTTTCGACCTTGCTGAGGAGGTCGAGAAAATCAATTGTTGGCTTTTTCGCCAAGGGGGCCCTAAGCTAGTTGTGGGGAACATTGTGTCAGAAGGCTGCTGATACGACGCGCCAGCATCGAGAGAAGAGACCGCCCTAGCCTCGGTGGTGAACCTCCTCATGAAGTCCTGAAGAAACTCTCCTTCCTTCTGTTTGAGGTCCAGAAGGACGTGCTCGTCTTCTCAGCCTTGCGGCTGATCACAAAGTGAGCAAGGAAGCTTGCCTCGAGCTGGTCGAATGAGAAAATCGAGCTGGGGGCAAACTTTAAGAACCATTCCAATGTCGGGCCACGTAGAGTGGCTGGGAATGTGTGATATAGGAGATGATCTGAGGCGCTGTGAATCATCATGAGGGTTTTGAACCATTCCATGTAACCAGCGAAATCAGACTCTCTGTTGTATGTCCCGAACTGAAGCGGTCTAAAATTCCTTAGAATCTCAACATCGCGGATTCTAGCGGAGAATGGGGGTTGGGTAGGCTGATACTCCCAGTTGGGCTGTGACCCGCCTTCGCCGATCTGCGCGATGCAATTCCCTATTTCTTAGAGGTGCTGAAGGACGACATCATCTCATTTCACCGGCTGAGTCGAGCCGTGAGACTCACTACCCTGGGCTTCCTCCTGGCGTTCGTTTTGACGTTCGGTTCGGGGGTTACCCCGAAGGGCCTGGAGGACCTCGTTCCTGAAATCTCGGAACTCAGCCCTTGTGAATGGGATCTGTTCTCCTTGACTATTCGGGGGTGGTCTATCTCTCGGGGAGTGGCTGAGCCTCTACTCTCGACCCTGGGATGGGTGAATGTTGTGGGTCAGAGCCTGGTTAGAGGGGGCAGCTTCGCCCCTCGATCGACTGAGCTGGTGCCAGAGGTCATCCACCAGCGGCAGATTATTGATGATGTACCGAAGGTCATTGGTGATCGAGTGTGAAGCGCTCGGACCAGGTTCTGACAGACCTTTGACTCGCTGCCCTCGAGACACCTAGGTGTTCGTATGACTGTGAGAAAGATGAGGAGGGTTGGGATGATGTCCTGTCATGGATGCTCTCTTGGCTTTAAGTGCCATGAAGGGGGCAGCTTTAGTGTGAGATCCGAGTCTGAATTCAAATTAGTCTGTTCGATCCCACAGGCGACATTAATCTGATGTTGTAACACCCCACAATTTATTTTAAATTAAAAATGCCTTTTTTTTATTTTTGCACGTATGATGCATGTACAAATTTTTATTCTCATTTTGTTATTCTCATTTACAAATTTTTAGCATGCATAAGTTCTAATTAGCCTTCTTTTGATCCATGAACCTATAGATTAAAATCTAGCCCATTAGGAGAAGAGCCCACTAGGATAATTAAATTCATTAATTAAAAGTGAGCCCATGAATCAAGCCCATTAATAAAATCACATTTTTAGTGGACTAATACATGACAAGTTACAACTTTTTGTACACATTTAGAGTTATAGAAATGTATTCATATTTGTTTGTGCATGTGTGCATGCACACACAAATGTATTTGGACCGGTTTTGGGGCTAGGGGTGGCCGGTTTTTTAGAGGGGGAGAAGAAGGGTTGGGGGTTGAGTTTGTGAAGAGTGGGAAGATGAAAAGTTGTAGGTTTTAGGAGTTTAGAACATGAAGAGTTGTAAGAATTAATATGGAGAGTTATTAGGTGTAAAATTATGCATAATAGACCCTAACCATACCCTATAAATAGATCCTCATTTCCTACTTCTCTTTTGCACCAAAAACATTATCAAAATCAAAAGAAAGAAAGAAAGAAAAGAAAGAAAAGAAGGAGAGTAAGAGAGTTCTATTACTTGGAGGAAATTCTTGCTAGGAGAGTTTGCTAGGAGAAGAAGTCATTGCTAGGAGAGGGAGCTCTTGCTAGGAGAAGAAGCCTTGCTAGGAGCTAGGAGTTACTTTGGAGCTAGAAGTAGTGTTCCATCCTTCCCTTCATTTGTTCAATCTTCAATCAAGGTGGGTGATTTCGTTATTTTCTAATGTAGGATATGCATGCTAAAAGGAGTAATATAAGATGAATTTTTATGAGAAAACTGTAAAGTTCATGGTAGTATAACATGATATGTATGAAGGTAGTCTTGTTGATTAAGCAGAAAAAGGGATACAATGCTAATTAAAGAGAAGAATTCTTTTATGTTATAAACCATGGTAGTATGTTTGCAATATTTGGTGTTTATGATATTGTTGACCACATCATGCCTAGATAACTAAGAAAGAAGAAAGAAAGTAAACTTAGTTGGTGTTTTGTAATGTATCGACATATGTATGTCCTAATTGAAAAGAATATAAACTATTGCATGAAAGAGTATTCTTGTGAAATTCTCATGTTCAAGTAATACACTAGTATTGTTATAAAAGAGTAATTTGTGTAAAAGTAAGAACACAACTATTTGTCATGAACACTAGTTTTCTTTTTGTAAATTTAAGTTTTAAAGAAAAACCTAAGTCTATGTGAAAAATGAGAAAGAGAATTATTTAAATGAGTGGAAATAGTATTTTTAATGAATTTGAAGATTTGTTGATTTCTATCTTTTAAAATCTAATATAAAAAACAAGTTTATTTCAAAGTTATTACAAAGATTTGATCTTTTGAATAAACAAGATTCATGGAAAATGCAACACTTTCTGAATAATTGGACAAAAGTGCATTAGTACATTTTCTAAACAGAAAATACACTTGGACTTACTGGTTAGCCACTGCAATACAGAGTACTGTTGAAAGAGATCCTAGGTTCGAAACTTGATAGTCACATTCACTTTTTTTTTTTTTTCGAAAACTGAAGATTGATTTAAAAGGATTTCGGCTTAAGAAATTGACATGAGTGGACTTCATGGCTAGCGGGATTGGGTTCTGGGCACTGGCTGTTGTTGCCAGCAGGTAGTGGGTTCGAATCCAGGCCCCTCGTTTTTTTTGGGGGTTTTCTTCTTCATCCAACAGATTATTTTTTTTTTTAAAAAGGGATTTTAGTTAAAATTGATTATGGATATGAAATGGAATGGATAATATTAAGGGATAGTCCTTCTTGAATATTTTTGTAGTATGAAAAGAAATGAAAAACTTTGAGAATAGAACTCTAACATTTTGTGAAGTAGTCCTTTAAAGAAAATTACACTTGTATCTTATTTAAGAAATATTTTTTTTGTGAATTGAAATGTTGTCATAGATTACATTTGTTATAACAATTCATGTGGTGAAATTTGTGTACTTGAAAGTAATGATTGATTAAAAAGAATATGAATAAACAACTAGATCATGAATGATGACAAGACTATGTATTTTGTGAATGAGTTGAAAGATAAAAATATCTAGGCTTAAAACATGTTTACTAAAGGGTATGTGTACCCATGATTCTTGTACATAAAAAATTATGATTTAAGAGTTAGAAAGACCTCGGGTACCAACACTATTGAAAGAAAAGATTTGAGATATAATTTTGAGATTTGCCATGGAGCGATCTCGTATTTTGTGAATAAGTAGGAGATAAAACTAATTCTAGGGATGATAACTCATTCATGTCTTGAACTCAATAAGTAGGCACATAAGTGAAGGTGTAGTGAACCTGGGCAAACGTAAGTGGGTTTCTTCTATATAGTCGGCGGTGGATCTTCATGGCTATAGACACAGTCGGCGGTGGATCTCCGTGACTGTGGTTGCCCTGTATAAGGTGGTCCTTATCCGGGACTTAGCATAGTCGGGAGGATAGTTTGCCATACTCCAATGTATATACGTATACCGGCGCTAGAGGGTCACTTGCGGGATGATTCGCACGATGTGGGATCTGTTATGCGGTGGACTCCGGAGCTGAAATTCAAATTCGTGGAATGATCTAAACCTTGTCTTATTACTGGGTAGTTGTCATGGTGAGGGATCGAACCCTTTATTGTGGAGTGCGTAGGCGCTTGCCCTCGGACCTATATAGTATGGAATGCACAGAATCCGAACAAGCATTCATTAGTGTCATCCTAGTATAGAAATGTGTGCATTAGGCATTAAGGCATGGCATACACTTACATGTTTAGCGTAGTCACAATTTAACATTTTATTATTTATTCAACTCTTGTGTTTTGTTAAAGTAACGAGATCGTTATATGTATGGCATAGAGAGGATAACCGAGAATAACATTTTCGTCAGTTGTAAGTAACTGACGTGCCTACAACTTAACATGCAGGTAATGGACTATTCATGAAGGAATAAAGATATCGATGACTCACTTTGATAATGTTGAATAAGTTGTATTTTGTTTTCAATGTTGTAATCTTTTATTCTTCCGCTGTGTAAACAAAAGTATATAGAACTCTGACTGTATTAAAAAGTTTTAAAGTCCTTGTAAAATTGTACGAAGTGAAGTAAAAGTCCTGTCAAAATCTAGAATTCGGTCTTATTTGAAATTCGGGGTGTTACAGATGCTGCTGATTTGGAGGAAGGAGCAACATATGTGAGTTCTTGTAATTTTCAGAGGGAGAGACAGATCTCAACCACAGATCTGGATCTGATATGAGAATTTGGTTAGGAGTAGGAGAGAGGGTGCTGCTAGTAGCTAGCTGCCCTGAACACCTGCAAAATACCTAGAGACACCGGGAGAGATCCCGGTGACAGGCCCTCCGACGATCTAATGAAATTAGGGTTTCAGTAGAGAAAGATTCCTTACCTGCAGAAAGGGGAGGGGGTCTGATATTTATAGGCGGAGAGAGAAGGAGCCCTAACCCTGATGGACCAGGTTGACCCACTTCTGTGGGCCTGAAGTAGCCGAAGGCCCACAGGGGTAATCACACTTGATTTGTAGGAGTGCGCAGATCTTAAGGGGATCAGACAGCTCAGGCTGAGCTGGAGTTTTACCCGCAACAATCTATTTTACCTTTCAAAATTCAGCATGGATTTTTCCAAATTTTTTTTTCTCACCGTCTTTCTTTCTTATTTCTTTATCTAATTCAACCTATACCCAAATCCAAATCCAAATTTAATCATCTTCTTCCTCCACTCTCCCGTTCCTACCTAAATCTATACTCCGCCGCCCCTCCCCCCCCCCCCCCCCCCCCCCCCCCCCCCCCCCTTCTCAAACCCAACCCAAACCCCTTTCCCCTCCTTTTTTCTTCTTTATCCCTCTATCCTATCTATCACAAATCTACTCGAATTGCACTTCAATCCATTCAAAACCATCCACATCCTTCTCCTTCTTTCTCTCTTCTTCACCTTCATTGCTCTTCCTCAAATTTAACCCAAACCGGAATATGAACCCGTATCCAAAACCTGAACTCAGACAAACCCATACCTCCCTCTCTCTCTCTCCCTCTTTGCATTCTCAAAGACTCAAACCCAACTCTCCTTCTCCTTTCAATCCACCTAATTCATTACAAATTTTGTAAGTTACCCTTAAAATATTAATTAAATGATGATAATAAGAATCTTTTTTTGTTAAAAATAATTATAAAATATAAGGAAAAATCGGGGGAGTGTAATTTAGTTATTACAAAAAAATTTAGGTGTCATTTAATGTCACATAACGGAGAAATAGACGGAGTAGGATAGAGTCACATAACGGAGAAATAGACGGAGTAGGATAGAGTGCCTAACGGAATCTAACGGCACAAAGATAAGTTGCAACAATTTTTTTTGGGTAGGGTGGAGTACAAATTCGTAAAAACTCGGTAGGATTTTGTGAAATTTATCCTATATCTAGTTATAGATTGTGAGGGAGAACTATGAAAATATGATATCTTAAGTTTAGGCATATGTATACATACCAAAAAGAATCCAAAAAACCTATTATGTTCGGATTTTTTTGTGTGATCATCTACTATGTTCAGATGTTGAAGATTGTAGCTCTTTTTATTTGTATGTGCAATGTGCATGTTTAGCTTTTCGATTTAATGGATACAGAACTGCTCTCTACCATTGTCTCCATATATTTGAAGAACTATATGAGAAGGAAATTTGTCTGTCAATTCAGCACACATGTTGGCGTGTGGTGGTATGTACTACTATTAATGTGGGAGAATGTTTTACCAAAATGACCCGCTTTTTAAAAGTATTTACCAAACTGACCAACTTTTAGAAATTAATTACCAAAATGACTCACTCTGTATCTCAGATAGCAAATTTAGTGAAAACCACATCGCTATCTGAGATAGAGAGTGTATGTGTTGAAACATAGTAAGTGCTAATGTGTATATTCTGTTTCCTAATCTATAGGAAACAGATTTTCCAAATCTCTCACCCCTCAATCTTCTCTCAATCTCCTTTTTTCTCCTCCAAGAATGTAATCCTTATATATAGATGTATACAGTAAAGAATAAGTGAATAAGAAAAAATATTATTCCCAAAATATGTTTTCAATATGGTATCAGAGCCTAACCAGATCTAGGCTAACTGAAGAAGAAGAAGAAGAAGAAGAAGAAGAAGAAGAGAAGGAGGTGATCAGATCTGACACCTCCATCTTGACCTGATCCCGTCAGATTCTATTGCCGATCCGGTCAGATCCCATCACCTATCATCGTCACCGATCCTCAACACCCGTCCTGATCAAAATCGCCGTCGCCGTTCTGCCCTCACCCATAACTTTCGCCATCGAAACCCCAACAAACCCATCTTCCACACATCAACGAACCCATTTCCAACCACCTCCTCCCCTATTCCTTCGAAACCCAATCCCGAAGAAACCGCTAGCCTCCTCCGTCGTTGCTCGTCAACACCGCCATTGCAAGTCGCCACTTGACTTTTCACCGTCGCCGCTGATTCATCTCCCTCCATCTACCGTCGCCCCTGACTCCTTTCTTTCCGATATCCTTGGACTAGGCAGAAACAATCCTGATTTTGGGTTAAGACTTGGATTGATCCAGATCTGTTGTTTGATTGATCCAGATCCCGTTCAACCAGATCCTTTGTTTACTTGTAACATGGGTAGTACACCGATTATTGTACAATCCGAGAATTCTGGCTTTAATGCGGGAATAATTCTTGATGAAACAAACTATGATGTTTGGAGTCAGTTGATGGAGATGCATATCGCTGGATGTGAAAAGATCTAGTATATTAAAGGAGAGACTAAAGTTCCCGCTGAAAGTGATGGTTCCTATGCCAAATGGTATGCTGATAATCAGAAAGTGAAAGGATGGTTGTTGATGTCCATAAAACCCGAGATCATGAAGAGATACATTCGATTGAAAACTGCTTGTGATATTTGGGATGCTCTTGCAAAAGCATTCTATGATGGAACCGACGAGGTTTCGGTGTTTGCTCTAAACCAGAAAGCTTTTTCGGCAAGGCAAAATGGCATCCACTTTCTATTTATTATGGAGAATTGATTGAAACTTTTCAAGAACTGGATCATCGAGATAAGGTGATCATGAAGAATCCTGACGATGTCCAGACATATCATAAATCGATCGACCACTTGAGGGTTCATATTTTTTGGCTAGATTAGATACTGAGTTTGAGCAGGTTCGAGGAGAAATTTTGTGAAAGGATCCTGCACTTGATCTTGAGGCCTCCTACGCATATGTTCGGTGGGAGGCTCGTCAGCAAAGCACCATGAACAGCTCCTCTGAATCTTCTGATGTAGCTGCAATGGTAGCTCGACCACATCCATTCAAAAGCCTCCCAGGTCAGTCGGGATCATCTGCACGCACTTCTAAGGGCTTCAATCAATCTACTTATGAGTCAAGGAAGTGCACCCAATGCGGCAAAACTGGGCACACGAAAGCTCGTTGCTATCAGATTATCGGCTACCCGCATGACTGGGATCACAACATAGATTCTCGGAAGAAGATATCCACTGTAGCTGTTGGAATTGCTGAATGAGCTGAGAAGAGCATTGAACAAAACTCCGCACTTACAGCTGCAGGTAATGATGGTAAGTCTTTTAATATTTATGCATCTGTTATGAATAATACATGGATAATTGATTCTAGTGTTATTATTCATAACAGATGCAAAAATCAATTATCCATGCAGAAATCAATTGATTCCGGTGTTATCCAATTCCGATGTTATTATTTCTGCATCTGTTATGAATAATACATGGATACTGTGGATTTGGTGGATGGGTGTAACGTTTTAACTTGTCTAGAATCAAAAGTCTTTTAATTATTCATAATTGATTCTAGACAAGTTAAAACCTTACACCCATCCACCAAATCTACAGTATCCACTGCCAATGGTGATCCTGCCGCCGTTACTGTCGAGGGTTCCATATCTCTCACAAAAGATCTTACATTAGATACAGTACTAGTAGTCCCATCCTTAAATTTTAATCTGTTATCTGTCACCTAAATTACTAATATGCTGCATTGTATTGTTGTTTTTTGGCCTTCCTTTTGTGCTTTAAGGATATTTGGACTCACAGGACGATTGGTTATGGGGTTAGACATGGAAAACTCTATTATCTGAATTTGGTTTCTGAGAGTTCAAACAGTTTGACTCAAGCTCTTGCCGTTAATAAACCCGAGGGGGAGAAGCAATCAGAAATTTGGCTGTGGCATCGACGTCTAGGACATGCATCGTTTGGCTATTTGCTTAAATTATTTCCCAGTTTATTTTCGAAGTTGGATATTTCTAGTTTTCGTTGTGATGTATGTGAATTAGCAAAAAGTCACTGTGTTTCTTTTCATTGCAATCTGAATAAAAGCACGATTTCATTTATGATTATTCATTCTGATGTTTGGGGTCCATCCAGAAATACCATTACTGGAGGAGCTAAATGGTTTGTGATATTTATTGATGACTGCACTCGTATGACTTGGATTTGTTTGATGAAATCTAAAGGAGAAGTTAGTGGTTTATTTCAAAATTTTCATAAGCAGGTTATGACTCAGTATAAAGCACACATTCAAGTTCTCAGAAGTGACAATGGTGGCGAGTACCTGAATACAGATCTACAACAATATTTGGTGGAACATTTCATATACTCCTCAACAAAATGACGTGGCCGAAAGGAACAACAGACACTTGCTTGAAGTAGTCCGTGCTTCACTTATTTCTGGCAATCTCCCGCTCATGTATTGAGGGGAATCCCTTACCTCTGCAGCATACCTAATCAACCGAGTCCCTTCTCGTATTCTGAACTTCAGCATGCCACTTCAAGCACTGACTAATACTGTGCATGCGCCAACTGTTGTCAACCTACCACCTCATGTGTTTGGGTGTGTCACATTTGTTCACCTACATCAACACGAGTGGAGTAATTTAACCCCCCGAGCAGTGAAATGTGTTTTTTTGGGATATGCAATGAATCAAAAAGGGTATCGCTGCTATCACCCACCAACTAAACGAATGTTTGTGACTATGGATGTGGTGTTCCATGAACATGATATGTATTTTTCTTCTTCCGTGGCTGAACTTCAGGGGGAGTACCGAAGTGAAGTTCAGACTCTTGGGTATGATAAAGTAATTGTCAGTCAGAACGAACAACTAGATACAAATAATGGCAAATACTTGAATGAAGATATAGCAAGGGAGGAAGACCCGCATGAAGAACTGCAACCAAGGGAAGAAGATCCTCTTGAAGAATTGCAACCAGTAGAAGATCCTCTTGAAGAATTGCAACCAGTAGAAAATCCTCTTGAAGAATTGCAACCAGTACCGAATTTCAGTGAGAATGAACCGTTAGAAACCCAAAACCAATCGTTATTGTTGTCTGAACGTCCTAGAAGAGAACTCCCGCACCATACTAATAGAGGTATTCCAAAACCCACTTATGAACCTAATCCCACTAGTAACGTCAAATATCCCATGAGTAATTATGTATCCACTCACCGCTTGTCGGAATCAAATAAGTTATTTGTAAATCAATTATCTACTGTATCTATTCCTAACAGTGTGCAGGAAGTCCTTACTGTTCCAAGATGGAAAGCAGCTATGGATGAAGAGATGAAATCCTTGAAAATGAATGAGACTTGGGAGATAGTCGAGCTGCCAGCAGGAAAGAAACCAGTAGGATGCAGATAGATTTATACGGTGAAGTATATGGCTGATGGTTCAATAGAGCAATACAAAGCAAGGCTAGTTGCCAAAGGGTACACACAAACGTATGGAATTGATTATGAAGATACATTCGCACCGGTGGCAAAATCCAATACTGTTCGGGTCTTATTGTCGCTTGCTACAAATCTTGACTGGCCGTTGTGGTAATTTGATGTGAAGAATGCATTTTTGCATGGGGAATTGACAAAAGAAATCTATATGGATCTTCCACCTGGGTCGAATAGACCAGTTCAACACAGCAACAAAGTATGTCATCTGAAGAAAGCATTGTATGGACTGAAGCAGTCGCCAAGAGCTTGGTTTGGGAGATTTACAAAATTAATGAGGATATTCGGATACTATCAGAGTAATTCAGATCATACTCTATTCCTAAAAAGGAAAGAAGGTAAAATTATTGCTCTCATTATTTATATAGATGATATGATAGTAACTGGAGATGATCCTGAGGAGATGAAGGCATTAAAGAACTACTTGTCACAAGAGTTCGAAATGAAAGAGCTTGGTCCTTTGAGATACTTTCTTGGTATTGAAGTTTCTCGCTCAAGAAAGGGGATATTTTTGTCTCAAAGAAAATATGCTCTTGATTTATTGAAGGAAACTAGAATGTCCGCTTGTTAACCGATTAGTACACCATTGGAAGAAGGACTAAAACTTTGTAATGAATCTGATCATGTACCTTGTGATAAGGAAAGATATCAGAGATTGGTTGGACGATTGATGTATCTTGCACATACATGACTAAATTTATCATATGTTTTAAGTGTGGTAAGTCAGTTTATGCATGCACCTCAGGAACATCACATGGATACAATAATGAGAATTCTGAGATATATTAAGTCTGCTCCAGGAAAAGGCTATTTGCGAAACATGGTCATTTGAAGACTGAGGCATATACTGATGCTGATTGGGCAGGATCTATAATTGATAGATGCTCCACTTCAAAATACTTCACCTTTGTTGGAGGAAATCTAGTTACATGGAGAGGTAAGAAGCAAAATGTTGTTGCTCGCTCTAGTGCAGAGGCTGAGTATTGCGGAGTATCTCTAAGTATGGCAGAAGCTCTATGGCTGAAACTTTTGTTGCAGGACTTAGGATGTGGTCCGAATGAACCTATGAAGGTATATTGTCATAGTCAAGCAACATGTGATATTGCCGCCAATCCAGTCCAACATGATAGGACGAAGCATGTAGAGGTGGATAGATTCTTCATCAAGGAGAAATTGGATGAGAAGGTCATAAGATAGCTAAAGTGAAGTCAGAAGATCAGCTTGCAGATATCCTGACTAGGGCAGTTTCGAGTCGGCTTTTCTTGAAATTTGTTGACAAGTTGGGCATGTTCAATATTTATGCACCAACTTGAGGGGGAGTGTTGAAACATAGTAGTGCTAATGTGTATATTCTGTTTCATAATCTATAGGAAACAGATTCCTCAAATCTCTCACCCCAATCTTCTCTCAATCTCCTTTCTTCTCCTCCAAGAATGTAATCCTTATATATAGATGTATACAGTAAAGAATAAGTGAATAAGAAAAAATATTATTCCCAAAATCTGTTTTCAATAGTATGGTCATGTGTTTCTTCACAATTTAGAGAAAATAGGAAAAAAATACCAAGTTTAGACCCGCTATCTCATATAGCGAGTAGTTTTGTACCATACTCGTTAACTGAAATAGCGAGTGTATGGTTCTGAAGAAAAATACCAAGTTTATACTCGCTATCTCAGTTAGTGAGTGTGTTTGTACCACACTCACTAACTAAGATAACGAGTGTCACTTGGGATGAAGAAAAATACCATTGGGTTTAGACTCGCTATCTCAGTTAGCGAGTGTGTTTGTACCACACTCGCTAACTGAGATAGCGAGTGTCGATTGGGGAGTTTTTAATGACTCGCTATCTCATATATCTCTCACTTCACTCTTTCCATTCTCTCTCTCGTCTCTCCCAAATGCGAACGAAACCCAAAACCCTAGCCCCCAAAATCGTTATTTTCCCAACAACATATGTTCAAAATCTATTGAGATCCACTTCATCACTCTCAACCCTCTCTACTTTCACTATGAAAACCCTAAAACCATCACCCAAGATCTCGAATTTGGTTCATTTCATGAACGGTAAAGAGGATTGTGGTGGAAGTGGGTGCATTCATCTCATCCTCATTATCTACCTCCTAAAGCACTCCTCTATCGTATGGAAAGTCTTCTTACGTTTGCAATTAGATTTTAGGTTAATTTTGTTTGTGGGTTTCTTAGAACGTAATTTTGAAAGCTCATGATTTGTTGGATAATTAGTTAAAAGAGAAATTTAGTATTTATTTGTGTATGTTTAGTTAAAAGAGAAATGTAATAAAGTGAAACTTTGAGACTAAATGGAAAAATTAGTACATTACCGTACAATGCAAAAATGAAAAAGGGAAATAGGGAACATATGCTAGCATCAAATTCTTCATATCTGCAAAAATATCATATCATATATTCAATGTACATCCACTGATTACATTCCTACTTTAGTTTTTCAATTACTTTTATATAAAGTTTGCCTATTTGCTTAATAATTAGAGTTAAATATATCTTTCTGTATATTTAGTTAAAAGTGAAATGCTACTTGGAGATTTAATTTAATTTTGATATAAATAGGATTATCGACATATAATTTAAATTTGAACTAGCATGTTGAGAGTTTTTTTATATGAATATAAGTAATAGATATTTGTCCATATTAATATTGAACTCTTCAATTATATGTGTGTGTTTTATTGGTGTTAAATTGTTTGTTTTAAGAGTATGTAATTATACTATACCGAAATACATATAAAATTATAGGATCGAGTATGGCCCGAACACGGAATATCCATGAAGAAGGAACGAGTAGTAGACCCCCAATTAACCGAGACCGCGGGGGACCACAAACATGTTATGGACGACCCCCACGTAGTGGTCGGGGGTGGACAAAGACACACAAATGTAAGCTGATTGTCTTTATTTGATTAATTTGATTTTGCTTTAATAAAATAGTATATTGTGAAATTGATGTTTATTGTTATTTGTTGTGTAGGTTGAGCCGGGTACGTCTTCTTCACCAAATCAGCTGGGTCCGTCTTCTCCGCTAAATCAACCGGGCCCATCTTCTTCGTGAAGTGAGTTGGGCCCTTCTTCATCATCCTATGTTCCACCAGTGGGTCTCGGTCCTCTCAACGCAAGGCTATTGACCTTGCAAGGGTTACACCGTTCGAAAGATGTATGGGATGGAAAATCGAAGGAGTGTACTTTTCGGGGGCACGCCACTTTGCCAATGCATCTACATATCCACGAGTTGTTACGGGAGGTTTTAGTATCCAAATTCACACTGTGCAAGTTCCCACCTTTTGAATTGCCACATACTCTTCGTATACCTGTTTTGACTGAAAAAAACTCCAGGCTGATAATGAAACATTATGACCTCATGCAGGTGTAACGCCTTGAATTCCAAAATACACAGAATTCGAGATTCCACAGGATCTTTACACTTCTTTCATACAATTTTACCAGGAATTTAAAACTTTTCACTTTACATCAGAGTTACAAGAAATCTTTACACTTTACATTTTACAGCGGAAGCAAATTTATAACATTTATATAATGAAAGTACAACAACACTTGAATAATCTCCAAGCATCAGTTCTTCTTTAATCTTTATCATGACATTTACCCTGCATACAAAACTGTGGGTACGTCAGTTTATTCAACCGACAAACATTATACACGGCAATCCTCTCTATGCCGGAAACAGTATAACTGATTTTCCATATTTAACAAACACAAACTTGTTACATATCAAAATAAAGGGAATACCCTATTGATGTCGTGTTGTGATTGTGCACTTAGTCCTTAATGCAGTTATTTATATTACATGATACTAATGCACACTTGTTCGGATTCTATGCATCCCATACTACATAGGTCCGAGGGCAAGCCTCTTAATCGTTCTTCATCTTGTAGGGTTCAATCCCTAGTCATGACTTAATCTACTACTGTAACTACGGTAAGTATCCTAGATGTCCTATGAGTACGAGATCATGTACAGAAACACTGGAGGGGAATCCCACGTCATGTCACGACGCATCGTGAAGACTATCTATGGACAATTTAGCCACCTTCATGGCACACGATCCTCTCGCAGTCACCAAACACCCCACAAGCGTCGCCAAGATCCTGATAATTCTGGAGTAGTGCCCACGTCATGTCACGACGCATCGTAAAGACAAACTGTGAATCACACCCACATCGTAGACTCGAGGCCCTCATACTTGTATTTTTGTCTTACTTTCATCACCTCTTCACTATGTACTAATCCTTAATTTTAATGAAATCATGAACAAAACCAATCTCTTAGGGTTAGCCCTCTTACGACTACCGGTCTTATTTCTTTCATTTCACATTGACCCAAATCAATTTCATTTATCATATCTCATCACTTTTCACTTGCCGGTGTGAGTTTTGGCTACACCCTAATTTTCAATTTCATTTCACAAATTCACATGTTTGAGTTGTCAAACCCAAGAACATTTCTCTTTTTCAATCACATGATTTCCAATCTTTTCATGAGTTAATAATCATACTTGAAGTTCAATTATACATCACACATTTCTTAATCCACATGTATTTCCACATTAAAAATCATATCACAAAATATCTAGTCAAAGTGAAATATTCACCACTCACTATTGTCACACTATTCTTTGATAAGAATAACTCATACAAACTTCACAACAAATACTTTCTTTCTTTCAAATTTTTCTTTCCTAATACTTATCTCAATTTCTTCGCAAAATGCATCTTTACGAAATATACGAGTGTAAAACTATAGTTCCAATTTCACTTTTACTCCCAAAATATACTTTATTTCATTCCAATAACTCCCAATTAATTTTCATAAGTCACACATGAATTTAGAATAATAATAGTATTTTTTTCAGAATTTTTACACATCAAGAAACCCAAAAGAGTCCTTCGCGAGCTTGCCAAAAGAGTGTTCCTCCTCCTCCTTGATGTGCAAAACCGAGCCTTCAAAGGTGCAATCACGAGCCCTCCTAGGTGATGCCGGCCTTCCTTGATTGCAAGCACACACTCACCCTCAAACTCTCAATCTTTTATCTCACTTCCTTCTAATAATGTACTACTAACAAATGTATTTTCTACTATAGGTTTTTGGAGAATGAAGAGTGCAAGAATAACTAGGCTGGGGGGGGGGGGATGTTTATACTAAATTTTAGAGCAAATGAAGGGCTAGGATTAATCTAGGAGTTAAAGATAAAAGGCTATGATTTAAGGGGAAGTTGTAGTAACCAACCATGATCCAAACAACTACCACCCACAACTCCACTTCCCTTTTTCCTTTTCCCTCCCATTCAAAACCGGCCCCAAAGTGTGCTTCATGCACGTGTACGTGCAATGCACGTGCATTCATTTGTTCTCCATATAAAAAGTTGTACATTTAATTATTTTTTTTTTACAAAAATGATCTATAAAATAGTCTACATTACAAGTTGTAATTAAAAGGAAAAATAAATTCATGGGCATTTATTTAATGGGCCAAATAATGGTTTACAAAAATAAATTAGATTTGGGCTAAAAAGGACTCATGCTTATTTGAAGAAAATGGGCATTTATAAAAATAGTTAGAGAACACATACTTATATATATATATATATATATATATATATATATATACACTCATTGTCTAATAAAAATAATTATAAGATTTTATACTACAAAAATTGCACGTGCACAATACGTGCAAAAATAATAATTTTCATAAATGAAAATCGGGATATTACAACACTCCCTCCTTAGAATAGTTCCGTCCCCGGAACTACAGTCAAGAGCGAGAAACAAAACACTCACAACAAGCACAAGAAAATACAAAATACAAATCAAGCAAAAAGCTCAGGATAATCCCTCAACATCATCTCCTCAGACTCCCAAGTAGCCTCTTCAACCAGATGGTTTCTCCAGACAACCTTGACCATCGGTATTGTCTTGTTCCTCAAGACTTTCTCTTTACGATCAACAATCGCGACAGGAGACTCAATGTAATTGAGATCCAATTGCAAACCTTCCGGCACTTCAGGCAAATGATGACTCGGATCTGGAATGTAACCTCTCAGCATAGACACATGAAAGACATTGTGCACCTGAGATAACTCTTCCGGTAACTCAAGCCGATAAGCAGTTTTTCCGATCCTTTTCAATATCTTGTACGGGCCTATAAACCTCGGGGCTAACTTCCTGCCTATGCCAAATCGAATCACACCTTTACTGGGCGATACTTTCAGAAAGACAAAGTCACCTTCCTCAAACTCAAGGTCTCTTCTCCAGTTGTCTGCATAGCTCTTCTGCCTGCTCTGAGCCTCTACCAACTTTTTTCTGATCAGATCAATCTTTTCAGAGGTTTGCTGTACAAGCTCAGGCCCAAACAATTGACGCTCCCCAACTTCAAACCAACAAACAGGCTGCACTTTCTGCCATACAAAGCTTCGTACGGCGCCATTCCAATACTAGTCTGAAAACTGTTGTTGTAGGTAAACTCTACCAAAGGTAAATGCCTTTCCCAACTGCCTCCAAAGTCTAGTACACAACACCGAAGCATATCCTCAAGAATACGGTTGACTCTCTCGGTCTGCCCATCAGTTTGTGGACGAAAAGCAGTGTTGAAATCCGTCTTGGTACCCAAAGCTGTCTGAAGACTCCTCCAGAAATGCGAAGTAAACTGTGCATCTCGATCAGACATAATAGTTGACGGAACACCATGGAGCCTTACGATCTCGTCAATATACAACTCAGCTAACTTGTCTATCGAAGCAGTGAGTTTCATCGCCAAAAAGTGAGAGGACTTGGTTAGTCGATCGACTATAACCCAAATCGCATCATTGCCTTTAGGACTCTTGGGCAATCCCGTGATGAAATCCATACTGATGTTATCCCACTTCCATTCCGGAATAGGTAACGGCTGTAATAGACCTCCGGGTCTCTGATTCTCAGCTTTGACTTGCTGACAAACCTCACACTTCGCCACAAATTCAGCCACATCCCGCTTCAAACCTGACCACCAGAAATGCGGTTTGATGTCTCTGTATATTTTAGTACTCCCAGGATGTACCGAAAAAAGAGTAGCATGTGCCTCCTGAAGAATACTCTCTTTCAGGTCTGCCTGATTTGGAACACACAGTCTATCTCCGAACCATAGCACTCCATCCCTGATTTGAAATCCAGTCAACCTGCCAGCACCAACCTGCTCCTTCATCTCCAAGATATCAGCATCAACCTCTTGACTTGCAATAATCCTTCCATTCAAAGTAGGTTGAAGCCTCAACTGAGCTAAAGATGCTCACAATCCTTGCAAGACAACTTCAATACTTGCTCGATCCAATTCTTCCATCAGATGCTTCTGAGTTGTAATCAAATTGGATAAACTGCTCTTGCGACTAAGTGCATCAGCAACAACATTAGCTTTCCCAAGATGATACTTAATCTCAGGTCACATGTCCTCAAGCACTTCCAACCATCGTCGCTGCCTCAAATTCAGATCCTTCTGCTGGTATATGTACTTCAAACTCTTGTGGTCCGTGTACATGTTCAATTTCTCACCGTACACGTAGTGTCTCCATTGCTTCAAGGCAAAGATAATCGCAGCCAACTCCAGATCATGAGTCGGGTAATTCTTCTCATGCGGTCGTAGTTGCCTAGACCCATAAGCGATTACTCTTCCTTCTTGCATTAAGACACAACCAAGTCCACGATGTGAAGCATCGCTGTAAATGTCATACTCAACACCTGCCCTAGGCAAAGCCAAAATAGGTGCAGTAGTCAGTTTCTCTTTCAACTCCTGAAAGCTTGCCTCACATTGCTCAGTCCACTTGAAGTTCACATTCTTCTTGGTCAAACCAGTGAGCGGCACGGCTAACTGAGCATAACCTTGAATGAATCTCCTGTAGTATCCAGTTAATCCAAGAAAATTTCTGACTTCCTTTACTGTAGTAGGCCTTTCCCAATTTCTCACTGCCTCTATCTTTTGAGGATCAGTTGCCACTCTCTCCTTAGAAAGGATGTGGCCTAGGAATGCCACTTCAGATTTCCAGAAATTGCACTTGGACAGCTTGGCATACAACCCCTGCTCTTCCACCTTCCTCAAAACTGCTGCCAAATGCTCGTTGTGCTCCTCTTCTGACTTAGAGTACACGAGGATATCGTCAATAAACACCACGACAAAAGAGTCAATGAACAGCCTCAGAATTCTGTTCATCAAATCCATGAAGATTGCGGGTGCATTCGTCACTCCAAATGGCATAACTAAGAATTCGTAATGCCCATGTCGAGTTCTAAATGCAGTTTTGTGCAGATCTTCAGCTTTCACTCGAACTTGGTGATATCCTGATAGAAGATCTATTTTGGAGAAAATAGCAGCTCCTTGTAGACGATCGAACAAGTCATCAATTCGGGGAATAGGTGACTGAATTTTATGCTTGAACTTATTCTGAACAGTGACCTTATTCAGCTCTCGATAGTCGATACACATTCTCATCAATCCAACCTTCTTCTTTACCAAAAGCGCTGGTGCTCCCCAAGGTGACGCACTAGGTTGAATAAAGCCTTTCTCCAACAGTTCCTCAATCTGCCGTTTCACCTCATCCTGTTTCACTGGAGCCATCCTATACGGTGCCTTAGAAATGGGTGCACTTCCCAGTTGAAGGGTGATGCTGAACTCTACATCACGTTGCGGGGGTAACCCAGAAAAATCATCCAAGAACACAGTCGGATAGTCCCGAACCACAGGAATCCTTTGCACTTCCAAAGGAATCTCTTCCTTGCGGATAGCTGCCACCAACCTAGAACACTTCTTCTTCCCTTGGAAAGTGACTTCAGGTCCACCTGGAGCCTTCACTGTTATTGTCTTGGTCTTACACTCGATGCTTGCACTGTACACTGACATCCAATCAATGTCAATGATAACATCGACTCCCAAGATAGTTAGCTCGATTAGATCAATTCCGAAGATTATGTCCCTAATCACAATCTCGCAATCCGCATAGTACCGATCAGTGGTTAAAGTCTCCCCTGATGGAGTAGCTACTGCTAAGATCTTGCCTGGAAAAATCGTCGGTTCAACTCCCAATACTTTAGCAAATTTATGAGACACAAAAGTATGAGAGGATCCAGTATCGAACAAAAAAACAGCTTTCATTCCATTCTAATAAAGTTCTCCTGCTACATAATACACACTCATTACGTAACAGTTCACTAAATAAACGGAAAAAAGAAACAACATGAATATCTAAACATCCGCCCTCCTACCAGTGATGACATGATCTACCTCATCAGCATCAGCTTCAGTCAAGGCAAATACTTGCCCTTGCTGGTACGGTCTCTTTCCAGTCTGCTGCATTGGTGCATTGCGATTAACATTTTGCAGTTTGGGGCATTGAGATTTGTAATGTCCCGTCTCACCACAGTTGTAGCAATTTACCGCAGGAGGTCTCACAACATTGTTCCCGGGTCCTCCAACCACACTGATAGCGTTTGCCCCAGTCGGTTTGAACCTTTGTGCCGATGGTTGACCCTTAAAATTCTCAGAATTTACGGGCCTCTTTACAGACTGCCAGTTGTTCCTCCGATTTTGAACAACATTAAACTGTTCCATATCTGCTTCCGTGGCTGCCGTGCTTGACCAGTTTGTCAAACGCTCTGATACCACTCTGTAACGCCCCGAATTCCAAAATACACTGAATTCGAGATTCCATAGGATCTTTACACTTCTTTCGTACAATTTTACAAGGAATTTAGAATTTTTCGCTTTGCATCGGAGTTACAAGAAATCTTTACACTTTACATTTTACAGTGAAAGCAAATTTATAACATTTATATAATGAAAGTACAGCAACACTTGAATAATCTCTAAGCATCAGTTCTTCTTTAATCTTTATCATGACATTTACCCTGCATACAAAACTGTGCGTACGTCAGTTTATTCAACCGACGAACATTATACACGGCCATCCTCTCTATGCCGGAAACAGTATAACTGATTTTCCATATTTAACAAACACAAACTTGTCACATATCAAACTAAAGGGAATAACCTATTGATGTCGTGTTGTGATTGTGCACTTAGTCCTTAATGCAGTTATTTATATTACATGACACTAATGCGCACTTGTTTGGATTCTATGCATCCCATACTACATAGGTCCGAGGGCAAGCCTCTTAATCGTTCTTCATCTTGTAGGGTTCAATCCCTAGTCATGACTTAATCTACTATTGTAACTACGGTAAGTATCCTAGATGTCCTATGAGTACGAGCTCATGTACAGAAACACTGGAGGGGAATCCCACGTCATGTCACGACGCATCGTGAAGACTATCTATGGACAATTCAGCCTTCTTCATGGCACACGATCCTCTCGCAGTCACCAAACACCCCACAAGCGTCGCCAAGATCTCGATAATTCTAGAGTAGTGCCCACGTCATGTCACGACGCATCGTAAAAACAAACTGTGAATCACACCCACATCGTAGGCTCGAGGCCATCATACTTGTGTTTTAGTCTCACTTTCATCACCTCTTCACTATGTACTAATCCTTAATTTTAATGAAATCATGAACAAAATCAATCTCTTAGGGTTAGCCCTCTCACTACTACCGGTCTTATTTCTTTCATTTCACATTGACCCAAACTTGGTCTTTTCAATTTCAATTATCATATCTCATCACTTTTCACTTGCCGGTGTGAGTTTTGGCTACACCCTAATTTTCAATTTCATTTCACAAATTCACATGTTTGAGTTGTCAAACTCGAGAACATTTCTCTTTTTCAATCACATGATTTCCAATCTTTTCATGAGTCAATAATCATACTTGAAGTTCAATTATACATCACACATTTCTTAATCCACATGTATTTCCACATTAAAAATCATATCACAAAATATCTAGTCAAAGTGAAATATTCACCACTCACTATTGTCACACTATTCTTTGATAAGAATAACTCATACAAACTTCACAACAAATACTTTCTTTCTTTCAAATTTTTCTTTCCTAATACTTATCTCAATTTCTTCGCAAAACGCATCTTTACGAAATATACGAGTGTAAAACTATAGTTCCAATTTCACTTTTACTCCCAAAATATACTTTATTTCATTCCAATAACTCCCAATTAATTTTCATAAGTCACACATGAATTTAGAATAATAATAGTATTTTTTTCAGAATTTTTACACATCAAGAAACCCAAAATCACTTTTTTATAAAAAAAATACTATTCTGGCCAAGCCAAGATTCGAACCAGCGACCCAAAGGAACCCAACCGCACGCACTAGCCACTCGGCTGCTTGTGCTCATCCATATAAATAGAGGTCAGGGAGTTAAATATTCTCGGACTGAAAACTGATTAAATTTCAAAACGCATATAAAAGAATGGTGTGCTCAAGTATCGAACCAGCGACCTCGACCACATACACCCGCACCACTGTAGAGCTAAAGAGCCCACCGACCACTTGAGATATAGGCTCAAGTTGTCTTGACTACAACTCGTATTTTATTTCAATCAATTCTCTGCTCAATTAGAATATTTCGATGTTCAAAAGCTCTTATTTTAGTTATGCTTTCACTAAAATTTCTGTAAATCTCCAGAATATCTATTTAAACAATATTTGATACCCCAGTAATTTAAAAATAATTTTTCCAGTAATTAAACACATATTTTTAATACAATTAATTTAAATTGTATACTACTACTACTACCATATCTCATTTGACATTTCTCATACGACTTAATATTAATACCTCCTATATTAATTCCCTGTTTATCTTCCTTTCATAAACTCAAAAACATATTTTAAGTTACTCATTCTAAACATTATCACGAATGTCTATCTAGGCATATAAATCAACAATTTCATCTACTAGCATTTGTACTTAGTTTTGATACTAACAACAAATTTTAATTCACGCATTCCATGGCTACAAACAATTCACATACAACTTAAGATTCATGACGGAATAATATGCAATCTATTTAGCATCAATTAAATCTACTAATAAGCTCTTTTTCCAATTAAGTGTACACTTCTTAGTTTCTTTCATGCATTATCGTTTCAATCAACCTTAGCATAATATCTAATTAGAAATATAGAAAATAACCCACCTTATTTGGAGAGAAAAGATTTTGCAACACCTCCTAAACAAAAGAGTTCTTCGCGAGCTTGCCAAAAGAGTGTTCCTCCTCCTCCTTGATGTGCAAAACCGAGCCTTCATAGGTGCAATCCCGAGCCCTCCTAGGTGATGTCGGCCTTCCTTGATTGCAAGCACACACTCACCCTCAAACTCTCAATCTTTTATCTCACTTCCTTCTAATAATGTACTACTAACAAATGTATTTTCTACTATAGGTTTTTGGAGAATGAAGAGTGCAAGAATAACTAGGCTAGCGGGGGGGGTATTTATACTAAATTTTGGAGCAAATGAAGGGCTAGGATTAATCTAGGAGTTAAAGATAAAAGGCTAGGATTTAAGGGGAAGTTGTAGTAACCAACCATGATCCAAACAACTACCACCCACAACTCCACTTCTCTTTTTCCTTTTCCCTCCCATTCAAAACCGGCCCCAAAGTGTGCTTCATGCACGTGTACGTGCAATGCACATGCATTCATTTGTTCTCCATATAAAAAGTTGTACATTTAATTATTTTTTTTTTTACAAAAATGATCTATAAAAATAGTCTACATTACAAGTTGTAATTAAAAGGGAAAATAAATTCATGGGCCTTTATTTAATGGGCCAAGTAATGGTTTACAAAAATAAATTAGATTTGGGCTAAAAAGGACTTATGCTTATTTGAAGAAAATGGGCCTTTATAAAAATAGTTAGAGAACACATATACTTATATATATATATATATATATATATATATATATATATATATATATATATATATATATATATATATATATACTCATTGTCTATTGAAAATAATTATAAGATTTTATACTACAAAAATTGTACTTGCACAATACGTGCAAAAATAATAATTTTCATAAATGAAAATCGGGGTATTACAGCAGGTTTGCTCTCTCACACCGGAAATCGATCAAATCCTGAACTCTTGGAGCAAAAAATTTTCCTTCACTTATAAGCATGTTGGCTAATTGCCGTTGGGTGACAAAGTAGGAATTGAGACGGTATAAGATCATTTCCACAATTGCAGTTACAGGTAGACTACGCACACCTTTGAATACTGAGTTGAATACTTCTGGCAGGTTTGTAGTCATTATGTCATATCGATGACCTTCATCGTCATGAAGAGCCCATTTCTCATCTGGTTTCTTTTTCAACCAAGTAGCCGCCTCCACATTGATAGTTTCCAACTCAGCGAGTTTATTATGAAACTTTTTGGATTTGTTTTGACATGCTATAATTTTAACTCTTTACATCATAGCTTTGCTACCAAATTTGGTGATGAAATTTTTAGCGAAATGCCACATAAAATAATGATGATATGCATATGGTTCTTTCCATGCTCCGTTTCAGATTTCCATGGCGACCAAAATACTTGCATGACGATCGGAGATAACACATAACCGAAACTGCTCAGTGACAAAAAAATGAATGCAACTTATGAACCATATCCACGTATATACACTCTCTTCATCAACTATTGCAAAGGCAAATAGAAAAAGGCTATCATTCGCCCCGGTGAAACAGAAATTAACAAACAACCATTGTATTTTTCATACAAGTGCGTTCCATCAACACTTATAATAGGTTTGCAAGACTTGAACCCTTCAATCGAAGCACCAAATGCCCAAAATACTCCTTTGAATGTTTCCTCGCTAGGACCAGACTTATACTTATCCCAATGAACAACGATTCCTAGATTTTCTGCTTGTATTGCTAATAGTAGATAAGGCAACTTAGTATATGCTTCTTCAAAGGAACCGAACAACTTCTCAGTAGCTTTTGTTTTGCAATCCAAGCCTTCCTATACGAAATCTGATAATTGAATTGTAGTTTAACTATCTCAATGATAGTCGGTGGTGTTATTCCTATCTCATCCTTAACGACATTCACAATCAAATTGCATATAAGTTTGGCATCAACTTTACAGTGGTCTTGATTCAACGTGGGATTCAAATATGTAGGCGACTCTACAGTTTTCTTCACCACAAAATTTGTCTCCCCATTTGGAACGATTGCACATAGTCTCCACAGGCAACCGCTCTCAATACGATTGGTGGGATTTGCACCATCTCCTTAATGGTATATTTTCTAGGTGTCAATTTACATTTCACAGTATATAGGGTCGGTGTAGATTTCCATGTAACAAATTCCAGATATTTTTTATGGAGTATAGCTTCACTGCATGCTAGATCAATTCTTTACATTGAAACTCCTGCCCAATGTACAATTCATCTACGTTTGATGAACTAGACGATTCTTATGGAACTTGAATTACTCTTGCACTTTGTGACATGCTCCGTAACTGTCACGCCCCGCTTCCCAAAAAGAATACGGAATACAGATACGTAATAAAAGTCCAGCAAATGATTTTCATCATCCATAAGCTGTTCAAGAATCTTTACAACATATCACAGAAATAATCAGAGTCGGAAGCAAAAGATACAACCAGACATGCATAATTAAAACAAGATACCAACAGAAATTACTTGAAACCAAATATAATAATCTCAAATAATCAAATTCTGAATGAATCAAATATCCTGGGTCACATCGCCCAAATACAAATAAATATCCAAGTAATCAAGTATATTTTATTCAAGTTCAAGCAACAAATAATAATAATAATAAAGCAGAAAATCCAGCACTAATACGTCATCTCGCCAATACCATCTGGTAGCTGACCATCCTGATCTGCAATTACTAGTTTGCAGGAGAAGGAAAAAGATAACAAGTACCCGTCAATTTCAAGTTACGGGCCACTTATAATGTAGGATACAAGTACATGGGGAAAACTAAACAAATCTAAATAATAGCATAAACAGACCTAGCATGGTATTGCAGAATCAACTAGCATGGTATACTAACATGTGTCAAGTATCAAAGTCAAAAGGCATGCAGACAGATATACAGATAGTGTCCAATAATGATGTCAAATGATAGTGTCAGACAGATAATAGATAATCAGATAATCAGATAACAGATAGCCAGATACATATAATAGATTCAGATTCAGATTTCAGATACAAATACAAATGTCAGATTTTTATAAGTCTTGTATTAATTACCAACTAGGTAGCACTTCATGTGCCATCCTTTTATCACATGGTTGCTGCATTCAAAACAGTTACGTTTGTGGATTTCGTAGGAGATCTTATAGGGCCGTGTACTCAGGGTTCAGACAGACAGATATCAGATAAAAAATTCAGACAGACAGATAACAAACGATCATGAAACAGATAGGACTAAGTTCCTTCCAAGTACATCCTCTCGTAGGAAGTATGTAGTTGGGTAACAGATGGGATCACGGCCCCCCTTCTGAGTACACCCTCTCATAAGGAAGTATGTAGTCAGGAATTAGATAATCAAAATCTTGCATGATCTCATTACAGATAACAAAATAATTAGATGGGAAACACGGGACCCCTTCTAATTACACATTTCTATGCTTTCCCACTACTAGATCTTTCCCTTAAACCTCAGCTTGGTTACTTTTATTATGGTCATCAAACAGGCATGAATGTGTACGAAATAGTGTCAAACTAACATGGTATAACCAGTATTAGGTTTAGAAAAATAATAAACATGCATAGATAATTTACAATCACATAAACGAGCAAAACAGTGTATATTCATATTCAGGACAGCAAGACAGTAAAGTACTAAAGTAGTGAATCTCTTCGCTACAGAAATGCAAATATGGACCTGTCGAAGAATCTGGAAAATAGACTTCAACACGAATCCAGCGAATATAAATAAGTCATATCGTATTTCACAAAATCATAACTCAAAACTGATTTGAATCCAAAAAAACACGTTAAGTCAGAAATCAGTAAAACGAATTCTCGGTCAGAAAAACAGCATTAAAACTCCTCAAATAAATCCAGGAAAAATCTGGAGTATTCCCCTATATGTCTAAAATAAAAATATAAAGTTTTATAATATTCCAGTAAAATTAGTTCAGTAATCAAAAATAAGAAAACATCAAGAAACAATACTTTGGCCAATCTGGAATTCCCAACACTGCTGTACGAAAACTGAAATATCTCGCAAGCCGTGAAACGAAATCCAAATCCGCCAAAGGGAGATGAAAATAGATAAAATAAACTAACTTTCATATTTCACAAACATTTTCCATACAGTAAAAGGAATCAGGGTGAAAACACAATTCTTTACAGGACAGCGAGCAAAATACAGCAAGTATGACTTTTGTAAACATGCATGAAACGAAATATAAAACTTCTCAATAAAATCTACCAAAATTCTGAGTAATACCTAGGTAGGTATAGAAATACTGTGCAAAGTTTCGGATCAAATTAATATGTTTAGCACAAGTAACAAAATAATTTAATCAACAAAATCGTCGAGATACGAAATCTGGAAACATAATACACCTCTGTAGTAAAATAGTCATAAGTCACTCATACGAAAAAGAAATCGAGCAAGGTCAGAGGGGTTGGAAAGAAGATGAATTTCTCTACAATTCATGTTTTATACTGAAATTAAGATTCTGACTTTAATATGGTCTAAAATACAATTCAAAACAGAACATAGACAAAATACAGATTTTTCCTCAAAAACCAAAATCAACATCATTCAAACGAAACTTGATTCAAACATAACCAAACATGAAATAGAGTCTACCAAGTATTCAAACAACATGAAATAGGGTAATTAACATATCTAAAGCAAGGCTATCACATGGATCTCAACAAATACCCAAATTCTCACAAAAATCCTACATACATGATCAAATCAAGAACAGGGAAAACCTAAGTTAATTTATATCAAGATTGTGTCATGAGGCAACTATGGTCAAGTTTTTACAATAGAGACAAAACCCATCAAAGATAACACACACCCGAGTTGTCTCTAGAACCCAACTACACTATAGGTGGTATTTTTGACTTGTATCAAACAAAAGAATTGGAGTACAAGTTACTTGCCTTAATCTGAGATGAAGAACGATGAAAATCAAGAATAACGGGACAGATTCTTGGGCAACGAACGAAAATCTACGAACAAGAGATCCACAATCAAGAGCAATGAATCCACGAACAATCGCACGAACACATGGCACGCTTCTCAAAGCAAGAGAAGAGAGACCACAAGAGAGATATGTGAACTTGCGGCGGCTTGTGGCTTGGAGGGTTGGTCGGCCAAGGGGGGAGAAGTGGTCGGGTGATGGTTGGATGATGGCCGGAGGTGGGCTCGGGATGAGGGGGATGTGCGGGTTGGAGTGCAGGACGGGAGGAGAGCTGGGCCTCGGGGTTAGGGCGTCGGATGTGGGTGCGGCGCAGCCAAGGAGGGGAGGCCGGGGGTATGTGATGGAGGCTAGGATTTAGATGTTAGGGTTAGGGTTTGAGGGGAGAGATATAAATATATATAGAGAGGATTAGGGTTATTGGGTAATTGGGTTGTGGGTAATTAGGAGTAGTAGTAGGATTGTTTAATGGGTATTGATATGGATTAATGCATAGGATTTAAAATAGGATTGGGTTAAATTTAGCTTTGGTAAATCTATTAGGGATCAACAATAGGATTGGAAAATAGGATGAGCAATCAATCACCCCCACAAGCACCCAAAATAAAAATAAAGATGACAAGAACCAAAAGAAAGGAAAACAATAATTGGCGAAGAACGAAACAAAATACGAACAAAAACAAACACAAGGAGCTCAAAATAAAATAATTGAATATATATTGAAAACAACTCCAATATACGGTTCAGAAAAAATACAAGAGAGAGTACAATAACCAAGAAAAGAAAAATACACCAAAGTACACAAAAATGAAAAACAGGGATTACAGTAACATGAACATTAACATTATTGAAGGCATCATTAACGTTCACGTCATTACTGTTTCTCTAATTTATATTAAAATTTACATATTCATCTTCTTCGACTTTGTCATCATTTTCTACACTCTCATCAACTTCATTGTCGGTTTCTTCCTCTTCTTCATCATCATCTAATAATTCTTTGTTAACGGTGGCCTTTTCAAATATTTCAAAGACATTGTCATTTTGAACATAATCATGAACCAAATAGGTTGACGTGGCAACTCAAATTCTGTAGAATTCGGACTTTTTGTATTTGTGAACGTGTCTTCTTGTGGGGACAGTGGGTTAGAACTCATTCCATGTGTTAGTACTTCTCGTACGAAGCTTGAAATAGGATTAGCATGTGGCTGGGCATTATGAATTTGAGTTTGCTGAATATATAATTTCAATGCGCACCAACTATAATTTGGATCAACTGTCCTAGCAATTATGGACTTTAGAGCGTTGTCATTTGCTACGGGCACAGTCATAAAATATTGACCTTCACCTTTCTCTGCTGCATATTACTAAAATTTTTAAATTTAATTGTTCTCTATCCCAATTAGTAACCTCAAAAAAAAAAAATTTGACTAGTCTTACCATTGTAATTGTACGAGGTGCCCATATTATTTCAGGATCAACAACACTATAACAACAACCTAGATTCGCATCATGAATAATTTCACCACCAAAATAAATCAAAATAGGAATATCGTAATCCATACATATTTATACAAAAATGAGAGACATTATTTAATCTACCCAAGTGTACACGATAAAAGGTTATACAGATCATACCTTCAAATTAATGATCAGAAAGATTGCGCAATTATGAGCGTGGAGAAGACGCATAGAGAACTTGCTTCCCGAAATCAACTCAATTGGGGATCTTGGATGATGGGTTTAGGATTCTGAGAGTGGGAAGAGAGAGGAATGTGAAGGGATGAAGATGAATCTTTGAGATTTGGAGAGTATTTTTGGGTGCGAGCACAAATTTGGAAGCTAGGGTTTCAGAGTTGGGTTTTGGAGTTGTGAGAGAGAGTGGAGAGAGAGATAATTGAAGAATGAGACAACAAGTTTGGGATTAGAATACTCCCCAATCGACACTCGTTATCTCAGTTAGCAGGTGTGGTACAAACACACTCGCTAACTGAGATAACGAGTATAAACGTGGTATTTTTCTTCAAAACCATACACTCGCTATCTCAGTTAGCGAGTGTGTTACAAAACCACTCACTATCTGAGATAGCGGGTCTAAACTTGTTATTTTTCTTCAATTTTCTCCAAAGTATGGACAAACTCATGACCATACACTCGCTATCGCAGATGGCGATGAGGTTTTCACCAAACTCGCTACCTGAGATAGCGAGTGGGTCGTTTTGGTAATTATTTTTGAAAGTGGATCTATTTGGTAAATAGTTTCAAAAAGTGGGTCATTTTGGTAATAAATTCTAATGTGCGAAGGGTATGTTCGATTTAACAGAACAAACAATTTGCGTGCTAAAAATAGCATAGAGGCCTAGAGTAACATCATTGACATATCTTTTTGGCTAGGAAAAGTTTGTAAAGAAAAACAATTTTTCGTTTAGGTTTATTTATCTTTTGCTCAATTGCAAGTTACAGTGGCAACTAGCAGTCCTCTAATGTTTCCATCCCCCAACAATTCTTAAGCAGTCCTCAATCTCTCAACTTAAGGAAAAGAACATGCATCATTTTATGAACAAGTGATCCTCTGATACAACTTGTTAGGAAATTAAAGATCTTGTGGAGTCTTCAACACAATATCAATGCAAATCACCAAGCAAAACTAGATCACACCAATCACACAAAGCACACAAGAATTATCCTGATTGGGCCTTTTCCTTAATCCGGTGGAGGAAGAACTGAGATATTATTTCAACTAGAGAAGATACAAGAATGTTACAATTCTCACCACGACCATCTCTCAAGCTTAACTGGAACTTGCTTGCTGTTTACAACGGAGAAATCTCTCACCCTCTCAGACGAAGTACTCTCTTCTTCTGTTCGGCACTCAATAGAATCATATCGTTCTAGGAGCCGTTACAATTGATTATATTGAAACCCTAGTTTGATACACTTGATACGCTAACCACTCTATTAGTACTGAAGGGATAACCCTACATTGGGAGTCTTACGACTTGAAGATAAAGTTGGGCTTCTCACGATTCTCCATGACCCGACCTAAATACACCCATCAGCGCCACGAATGTTCGACCGCACCACACTTACAGTCGACTGACCTCCTCGCGGGAAGACCCTGTATAGGGTATGGTCAACCACACCTCAAGGTCGGTCGACCCCAATTGCTGCTATTGCTGTTGCTGTTGACTGTTTTCCTTCTCTATCTTCAACAATCATTCGCTTCGATCATTCTCATCGCTTCATCGTCTTCTTCATCGAACATGTGTATGCAAGACATCCAAACCCAAAACATCACACGTGTAAATTAAATTCCCTAATTTTGATAAAATATAAATTGTACATATTAGGGTTAATTTGTAAACGTAGGAGTCTAAGAGAAAAAAAAGAATATGTATTGAACATGCAGATTACTAGTTAGTCTTTAATACAACGAAAATAGCTTTAATCTCTAATATTATAATAGAAGATTTGGGGTTGTCTAATTTGTAGACAACCAAATTTACGTGCATCACCCATGCAGATTAAATACCCCAATTCAAATCCCTAATTTAAGAAAAAAAATGTGCATCACACGTGCAAATTAAATCTCCCAATTTTGATAAAAAATATAAATTGTACCTGATTAATTTGTAAAAATAAGAGAATAAGAAAAGAACGTATATTGCACATACATATTACTAGTTTATAGAAAGGGAAAAGAACAAAGAACGATAACTACTACTATATTGTTGACTATGTTAAGTAAACTGATTAGTAGTTCATTCTGTTAGGAAAACTGAGGATCTTGTTGAGTCTTTGACATAATCAACATAAATTACCAAGCAAAACTAGATCGCACCAATACACAAAGCACACAAAAATTGTCCCGGTTTGGGCTTTCACCTTAATCCGTGGGAGGAAGAACCGAGATGTTATTTCAACTAATTATCATGACACTCTTTCAAGCCTAACTGGAACTTGGTTGTTGCTAACAATGGAGAAACTCTTTCACCCTCTCATATGACGTACTCTCTTTTCTACTCAGCACTCAATAGAATCATGTCGTTCTAGGATTCGATTACATTTTAGATATCTTAACAATAGCCATCCGATGTATACTGAAGAGATAAACATACAATTACAGCCATAGGATCTAATCAGAAGACGAAGTGGGCTTCAATCGAATCAACAAACCCGCACCCAAAAAATTCATCAGTACCACGGACGGTCGACCGCACATAGTTTTGGTTGACCGCAACTCCCAGACCGTCAAACTGAGAAGGTGACAGTCGACTGTCCTTTTTTCTGTTGGCTACTACTGCTGCTGACTGTTTCTCTTTCTCTTCGATCCTTCGCTTTGAACCCTCTGCTTGTATCACCATCTTCTCTTCACACCGAATAAGTACGAAAGACATAAAACACAACAATCTCCACCTTAGATTGCATACTCATAAATTCATACATGTGTGATTTAAAACACTTCTAGACATTTATTCTCCGCTTTGTAAACAACACGTTTCTATGGCTTCTTCTGCTAGTTGAACAAACCTCCACCTGTTTTCCTCCAGCTGTATGCTCCCCTCAAGGGAACACCCCTGTAAATGTAATCATGGAGGTGCCACTCTCCACACGAACTCCACTTACATCAAGCCTCTCTCCACTTTCCAACGGTATTCGAACGTTGCAGTCTCGATTCGGTAATTCTAGTGATGACTTACTAGATGATGCTTTAGGAACAATGGGCTTCCAGACACCCAGCCGAGTTTTTTTGCTCCCACAAAAATGGTAGAGGTTGTGCTGACCCTATCCAATTCTTCTCTTACCCTTCATTACCTTACGAAGATTATCTAAAATTATCAAAACTCCACCTCTTGCTGTGTACCTGCAACCACGAGCATTAAGAGTCCCCAAGGATATCAGATTCTGCTGTATCGAAGGATGCGGCGAACCCTCAGACAACCCATCTAAGAATAGGGGGAGATCCTCAGTAGTGGTGACCCTTTGACTCTTCCACGACGTACTTGGATTTTTATTTCCAACCTCGCCCTTGCTCGCGTTCACAGAGATTCACTTTCAACTGAGAAAGTAAGAGGGGTGCCGGAATCTATGCATGACCTCTTCTAGTGTGAACCCTTTATCATCTGGCGTCTCGAATTCAACTGTTCCCTCACCCACTACTTCACAAAACTTACCACTCCCCGTTCTTACACTATGGCCTGTTGATGACTTGTAAGTAGAAAACATCTTCCTCTCGAAGCAAATATGAGAAGAACTTTCCGAATTAAGATACCAACTTAAATCCACATCTGAAGAACTTGAAACAAGAAGACATAGGTCATCATTATTATCAGACTCAGTTGTGCTGACTATATGGGCTTGTTTCCCTTCTTTAGTAGTACTTTTCTGACTCCACCACTTGCGACAATCTCTCTTGTAATGCCCAGCTCCTCTATAATAGTGGCAACGAATCTTACCCTTGTGTGCCGCATCCTTTCCAATTAAAGTATCACCATCCACCGCAAAGCATCCTGTAGAAATAGACCCTCTATTATGAGTCTCCTTTCTTAGTTCATCTTCCTTCAAACCCTTAATCATCCCGGCAACTGTAAGTGTCTCCTTGGATGACTTTCCGTATACCATGGTAGTTATCAAGTGATCATAAGAAGTTGGCAGTGGATATATCAAGTTGAAAGCCTTATCCTCTTCTTCGCTAAGATCATCAACATTAATCGCCTTCAGTTTAGATATTACCTTATTGAACTCTACAATGTGATCTTGAAGATGGGTACCTTCCTTCATTAAGAACCTAAACAACTTCTTCTTTCAATACATCCGATCTAGCAACAATGATCCTAAGTAGTCAGATTTGAGTCTCGCCCACAGACTCACCGCACTTGTCTCCTCAAGAATATTACACTTGACTTCGTCCGCCAATTGCAACCGGATTAAACTCAAGGCCTTCAAACAAATCTTATCCCACTTCTCCTGCTTCATGTCGGTTGGCTTCTTCTTTTCTAAGGTAAGGTGCAAGTCCTTTTGAACCAAAACATCATACATGTCCACCATCCAAAATTTAAGTTGATCTTACCGTCAAACTGCTTGATCTTCATCTTTTGATCTGCCATCTCCTTCAAGGAACTCGAAAAAACCCACGAACCTGATTGCTCTGATACCACTTGTTAGAAAAACCGAGGATCAACACAAACCAACAAGCAAAACCAGATCGCACCAATCACACAAAGCACACAAGAATTTTTCCGGTTGGGGCTTTCGCCTTAATCTAGGGGAGGAAGAACCGAAATATTATTTCAACTAGAGAAAATATAAGAACATTACAATTCTCACCATGACTCTCTCTCAAGCCTAACTAGAACTTGGTTGTTGCTTACAGTGGAGAAACTCTCTCCCCCACTCATATGAAGTACTCTCTTCTTCTATTCGGCACTAAATAGTTATATGTCACTCTAACAGTCGTTTAGATTGTATTTATAGATCTAGAAAAACCCTAGTTTAGATATCTTGATTAAATAACCATCCGATGTATGCTGAAGAGATAAACATACAATTAGAGTTGTATGATCTAATCAGAAGACGAAGTGGGCTTCAATCGAATCAACAAACCCGCACCCAAAAATTCCTCAGTGCCGCGGGCGGTCGACCGCACATAGTTGTGGTTGACCGCAACTCCCAGACCATCAACCCGAGAAGGTGACAGTCGACTGCACAGTCGACTGTTCCTTTCTCTGTTGGCTGCTATTGCTGCTGACTGTTTCTCCTTCTCTTCGATTCTTCGTCTCGAACCCTCTACTTGTATCACCATCTTCTCTTCACATCGAATAAGTATGCAAGACATAAAACTCAATACATTCAATTTCCAAATCATTGATATTTAGGCTAAACTATTTTAAAAATGACATCCAACACCTATTCACCTGGGAAGCACGGATACTCTCCCGAGGATGCGTATTTCGTAACGGATACGTATCCGATGGGATACTCTCCGGATACTCGCCGGATACGTATCGGATATATATCACAGCTATTTTTTTTTTAAAGAAAAAAAGATCGGTTACTTGGGGATACTCTCGGATACGTCGGGATGCTCTTGGATACTGTTTGGATACGCGGAGGGAGGGGATATATATATATATATATATATTCTACTATTCTCTTCGTCTTCTCCTTTCAAATCCTAATTTCATTTGATTAAAAGATATATTTTGTTTCATTTTATTAAAAGACGTCAAAAAATGATAGATGTAGGATGTAATTTTTGATATTATCTTGGTTGATGCATCTTTATTTGCTGTAGTGTTTGAGTGTTAGATTTGTTTAAGATGATAGATATATGACAGTAAGATGTAGTATTGAACGGTCTTGGTTGATTCATGGTTATGATATATGAAGTTATGATAGCTGTAGTTATGATATTGATTCTATTAAATAGGTTTAAGACTAGCCTACTTTTATTTGAACATTTCGGTTATGTAATATTGGTATTGTTATTTTTGAAAACTTGGAATGATCAATTAGTATGTTTTGTTTGATATTGACTTGTACTGATTTTAATTAGCATGTTCATGTTTCTTTTTTTTTTTCATGGTCGTATTGAATTAAATATTTTAGTTTACTATTTATATATCTATAATATTATTATTTTTAACTATGTTAATTTAGCGTATTCTAAATTACATGTATCCTAGTTTTTGAGAAATTGACGTATCTGCATACCGGATATGTACCGTACTGAATACATGTACCTGTATCTATGCATCATAGCCATTCACCCCCTTTTCCTCATCTCACTAACTTACCAGAAAGGGAATGTTTGAAATGAAGTAGACAGATTGGAGAAAGTCGATGATAATTAAGGATAAGAGATACATCTGAAAAGGAACTATCGAGAACTAAGCTGATTTAGATTTAAAACGTACAACGGCAAGTTGGATTAGTAGAGAGTAATGAAGGATTATACCCATTAAAATGTTTTCCAAATGATATGTTGAAAAAAAGAGTTTGTTTTAAGAAGAAGACATAATTGTTTTGAGTTTGGCAATCATCAAGATATCAATGATTTGATGGAAACTCAAAAGCCACTAATGAATTAACCAAACCACATTTTTGTGCCTTAACTGTATCAGTTACAACTCCATGAGTACCAATTTCACCAAACGAAACATGGCCATAGATTTAAACTAGAAAACCTTGACCTCCGACTCCAATTGAATTGGTTTGTCAAAAAATAGGCAAATACACAAACATCCTCATCGAACATGACCACTGAGTTATCTATTCAAGCAGCATTCATATTCATATCTACATCCATATTCAAAAGAAGAAAACAAAGACAAGGGCTAAAATTTAAAAAACCTCGTTCAAGTTTTGCCCATTTTCAAAAACCACACTCATAATTTTTCTTTCTTCGAAAAAACCGCCATCAACTAAGTTTTCAAAAAACTCAACGCGACAGCGTCTTGTTCCGGACATTTTTTTTCCCTGTATTAAAAAACATTATTCATCTTTTCAATTCTTTTCAAAACTTCACTTATGTGATTAGGTTGTTTAAAAAACATCACAGAACTATTTTTTTAGCCAATAAACACATCTCGATCTCCAAATCTCTTCTTCCTCCACCTTCCCAGCACCGACAAAGATGTTACCGAACAAGTAGTCCTCATTGCCACCCCCCCTCTGCTCCCCCACTATCACCACCCAAAAAAAATGGCGCCGCCTCTTCCAAACCCTCATCTCCCTCAAATCCTCCATCCTCGACGAATTCAAACCCAAGGAAAAACAACTCCTCAACGGGCCACCCTCATCCGCAACCTCACCCCGAGAAACTCATCTCTAACATCCACAGCCACTTCTACTCCCCTCCCCCCCCCCCCTGTAAAGAATCTACCACAACTCGTACTGCAAATAGCGGAACTCACACACCACAAACAATAATGCAACATCCTGTAATTTCAAAGAACTGTACTCTGTGTGTGTGTGTGTGTGTGTGTATATATATATATATATATATATATATATATATAAAACAGCTGATGGCAAAAGAGGTAATTATTTGGAAAGAGGGAGGGGCCCACGGTGTTAAAGAGCAGCAAATGTCGCTTTGTGATGTGATGACGTCACCTAGGTGGCGTGGCCACTAGGGCCCATTCGGGAAGAGAGGGCAGGCTGGCGTTCTTCTTCTCTGTGTGTGTGACGTGGCGTTGGGGGGGGGGGGGGGGGGGGGGAGGAGCAACCGGGGTGTCTCTCACCCTACTGATGTCACAAGAGAGAAAGAGAACGGGCAGATGTGTATGAAAAATAATTCCATATCGGGAGTAAACAAAGAATAAAATATTATTAAAATAATAAAGCCTATGATCAAGAGTCACCAATAATCACCTTTTGAGAGGCAGCCTGTGGTGGGCAGTTGTACTATACTATAAATAATTTGTCTGATAAATTGTATAAATTATCTAAGCTAGGGGTAGAGGCATTACAGAATGGTATCAGAGCCGACTTTCGACACCAAGTGTGGGAAAGCCATGAGTTATGGACTCCAGAATGATCGACGGAGTGAGACAATCTCCAGTATTACAGGATGATGGACGTAAGGGCCACAAAATGGTCCGTAGAGTGAGATTGGTTTCTAGTATTCCAAAGACGAGAACAACACTCACGGATTGCTCCACATCGACTAGAAAGTAGATCTTGCACTAGATTGTGCACAGCCTGTTTTCAGCGAAGATGCTGATTTCTAGGGGGGGGTATATGTAACATCCAGTAATTTCAAAGAACTACAGTATATATATATTAAACAGGTAATGGCAAAAGACGTAATTATTTGGTAAAGAGGGAAGGGCCCATGGTGTTAAAGAGCAGCAAATGTTGCTTTGTGAGGTGATGACATCACCTAGGTGATGTGGCCACTGGGGCCCACTTGGGAAGAGAGGGCAGGCTGGCGTTCTTCTTCTCTGTGTGTGTGACGTGGCGATGGGGGGGGGCACCCGGGGTGTCTCTTTCCCTGCTGACGTCACAAGAGAGAAAGAGAACGGGCAGATGTGTATGAAAAATAATTCCATACCGGGAGTAAACAAAGAATAAAATATTATTAAAATAATAAAGCCTATGATCAAGAGTCACCAATCCAGTTAACCACCTTTTGAGAGGCAGCCTGTGGTGGGCAGTTGTACTATACTATAAATAATTTGTTTGATAAATTGTATAAATTGTCTGAGCTAGGGGCAGGGGCGTTACAAATAAAAACTTCCCAAGAACTAGATGAACCAAGAAAAAATCACCACAATAATCACAAGATCACACAAGAACACAATCAATATGCAGAAATAATCTATACTTCTTATTCCCCATAAAATACAAAGATTACAAAGAGAATACAACTCTCAATCTCTTTCTCTCACCTTTGAAACACTCGGCACAATCATATCTTGTAGTTGAACAATGATAACGGCTCATCTTGATCAACACTTGATATGAGGTGCTTAGCCCTAGAGTTCACATATTGTCACACCCCACTTTCCGTTATACGGAAACACGGGCACGTAACTGAGGCCCAGTGAATGATATAAGTATACCAACTCATATCATCCATAAGCTGTACATACCAGCAAGCTCAACAACACAATAATAATAATCACATGAACAAGAATATAATACAATAACCAATATCTGGGATACAAGAACTTACAAAAAGTCCGAGAATAAACGATGCAATAAGTAATTCGCCAAGTTCCTTCAGTATCCCATCGTTGTTGTAAACTCTGTTTTCGCAAATACGTATTTTCTGTGTATTTTCGGTATTTCTAATTTTTGTAAAATTATTTTTCCGCTCTTAAAATCTTTTTATTAAAATTTATTTTTGGATTTCCTATTAAAGTTTATTTATGAACAATAATTTTAATTGTAGCTATTTTTCCGATAAATTTTATATTGTAATACTAAACCTATTATTCTTTTTTTGATGAAATAAACCTATTATTCTTATTATTATTATTATTATTATTATTATTATTATTATTATTGTTTCTGCTATTATTATTATTATTGTTATTTTTACTACTATTAGTATTATTATTTTTATTGTTATTACATTTTGATTTTATATTAAAAATCTAATTTTATTTATATATTTTTTCTGGATTTAAACCCTAAACCCTATTTTACCCAAATACCCGGACCCGTTAAGCACCCACACCCATTAACCCCTTTTAAACCCAACTACCCAATACCCGTCCTAAACCCTAACCCTATATACTACCCTATATATAACCCCCCCCCCCCCTTCCCCTTCTGTTTTCCCCTAAGCCTCAGTCGCCCCTACCCATCTTCCATCAGCCGCTCTCTCTCTCCCTTCCCCTCTCCCGTGTGTGCCCTGCTCCCGACCTCCCCTCCGTTGCTCCACCGTTGCAACCTTTGCAGCGCCTCCGCGACACAGCATCTAGCACCAGCGCCCCTGCAGCAACCTCGACATCCCCTTTATGTGCTCTCCTGCAGCGCCACCTTGACGACAGTCGACTGCAGTGCAACCCTCCCTATCGCGACTCCTCGCAATGCAACTGCCAACCAGTCGTTGACCCCAGTGCCTCCCTTCATCGTCTGCAGCACCGCAAACCCTTAGTCACCGCCGCGGCAATGTCAGCAGCATCAGACCCCGATGTGTGCCTCCTTCTGCAGTGCCGCTCTGCTCTCTTCCTGTAGCGACACCAGCATTAGCCATCCACGACAGCAGCAGTGCTAGCCAGTCGTGCCTCCCCCCTATGTGTGCCCTGCCTCCCGATGCTGCAGCCAGCTGCCCTGTGCTCCCCCCGACCATCGAGTAGTGCCCTGTGCCCTGTGTCAACCACCGCCATGCCGCTGCATTGCTGGCCGACCACTACCTCGCGCCGCCATCGACTCTCAGCCGTCGCTGCCCCGTTCGATCGCCTTCTGCTGCCAAGCTAGAGCCAGCTATTGTTGTTGAGGTTGGTTTTGATCGCCATTGATTATGGGTCGTCCGATCGTCGATCGATCTCCATCATCAAAGCTTCCTTGATCTCCAGTCGTTAGATCTACTCTGATCAGCCCCTCCATTACCTTGATCTCATCTAATCTGGATATCTTCGATCTAATCCGTCTGATCTGATCTGATCATGATCATCATCACTCGTGGATCTTGCCATTGGGTCTCTTGATCTTCATCATCTTGATCTTGATCGCTATCTTGATCATCTAGATTCGTGCTTTGGGTTCGTGATTTTGATTTTGATCATGTGTTCGTGATTGGTTTTTGTTCCGTTTGTTCGTTCGTTGAGTTCTTGCCCCGGGAATCCGTTCCCGTTATTCTTTCTTTTTCTCCGTCGTTTTCGTCATTGGCTATAAGGCAAGTAACTTGTATTCTTTTCTTTGTGCAATACAAGTACTAAATACCGCCTGTAGTATAGTTGTGTTCTAGAGACAATTCTTGTTATATGTTGTCTCTATTGTGTTGACCCACCCGTAGTTGTCTCACTACACACATGACATGAAATAACTTAGGGATGACCACTTCTTGATGTATACATGCATGTTGTTCGTATGATGTAGTGTGCTTGGTTGTGTTAGTTATAGTAAACTTATTGTAGACTTGTTAAATACCCTATACCATATTGTTTGGACATCTAGTATACCCTATTTCACGCTTGGTTATGTTTTGGATGAGTTTCAGATGAATTAGTTGATTTTGTGCATGAAGGATATTTTCTGTTTCGTCGATTCGCAGTTTTTGTTCAGTAATTTAGACCCTATTAAGGTCAGTATATGAAAATTATTTGTGAATATGAATTATAGAGAATTCTGTCTACTTTCTAGATTTTCTGACAGGTCTCTGTTTTGATTTATGATTTTCGAGTTATGACTATTTTACTACAGATGTGTTTAAAATTCCAGATCCAGTTTTATATGAACTCTGTATGGTAATTTATTTTTCTACTAATGTTAAAGATAATATTTTGATCCAATATTTTTCTGGTTACAACTAGACTTGATTGGGATTAACTCCTAATTTTTGTGGATTTAATTGATAACTTTTATACACTATTCTATGCTTGCAAACAACTACTATACTTGCAGAATTTTCATACTGTTCAGTAAAGAACCTTAATTTCAACCTAATTATATTTGATGTTTATAAAAACTTTTTGAATATGAATTATAGCCTACTGTATCTATTTATCACCCTTTTGACGGATCTGGATTTCAATTTTTATTTTGTGAGATATTGCTATTTTAGTACTGATGTGCTCATGATTCCAGATTTACAAAACTACTGTATATTGCTGTTTTCTGATTTTACTTGACTATTCTATTTATGTTGGAAAATTATAAAACTTTATTTTCTGTTACTAAACATACTAGGTAATACCCCAGATTTTTTTTGGATTTAATCAGTGAGTTTTTAATGCCGTTTTCCTGTTCTTGAATACAACCTTCTGATTTCTGGCTGAACATATTTTCTGGATTCAAATATATTTTGAGACTTGTTTTTGTGAAATACCATATGGCTTATATATATATGCTGGATTCAAATAGAAGTCCATTTTTCATATTCTTTGACAGATCCAGGTTTGCACATTTGTAGCAACGGAAATTCCAAATTTAGTGCAGTACTGTCTTGCTGTCCTGAACTAGAATTTTCGTTGTCCTAATCTTTTATGAGTTGTCTTTCACCTGTACAAGTTTATCTTCCAACCTGAACTTGTTACTTAAGCATGCCATGTTCTTCGTGCTCTATTTGTAACACGTACGTGCCTATTTATAACAATAATAAATAACCAAGCTGGGGTTAAGGAAAAGACCTTAGTAGTGGACAATTTAGGTATGTGTACTCAGAAGGGGGCACGTTATTACCATGTTTCATGACTACATGATTCATGCTTGTTATTACTTATTGCCATGTTTCATGACTACATAATTCATGCTTGTTACTACTTGATACCACGAGTTCACGATTACGTATTTCGTGCTTGTTACTTGTTACTTGACTTGACGCCTGAGTACACGGCCTTATAGAAACCCACCACTAGGTATAAACGTAACTTATTTGAATGTAGCAACCATGTGGTAAAAGTTTGGGATGCATGAAGTGCTACCTAGATATAAATAATACAAGACTTGAAACAACATGATACTTGACACTTAACACTTGTTACTTGCTACTTGTACTTGATACTTGATACTTGCTACTTGTTACTTGTACTTGATACTTGATACTTGACACTTGATACTTGTTATTTGTTTACATGATACTTGTTCACTTGACACTTGATACTTGCCACTTGCACTTGTCCATCTTGTCATGCTAGTTGTTCTATTTTGTTATCATGCCTATTTCATCCTATGTTGTTTACAATTTCCTGTACTTGTGCCTGCACTACAAGCTGCCCGTTACTTGCATTGACGGACATTTTGTTTTCTTTTTCCTTTTCCTATAATTTATTGAATTGCAGATTTTGGAGATCAGCAGCCCGATGGAGTTGGTGATATGAGATTCTAGTTGCTGGAAATTTTTCTTTATCTATTTATTTCTTGTTGCTTATCTTGAATAATTGTATCTGTTACGTGGATTATTTTATATTGGACATTGTGACCCAGGATTATTGACTTGTTCAGATCTGGTTTATTTGAGATTTATTAAATTTGTTTCAAGTATTTCTATTGGTATATTAATTCATATATGCATGCATGGTTGACTTCTCTTGCTTCCTACTCTGATTATTCTTGTGAAATGTTGTAAAGATCCTGACAGGTTATGGATGATAAAAATCATTCACTGGGCTTAGTCATGTATCCCTATTCTGTATTCTTTTTTTGGGAAGCGGGACATGGCAGTTGTATCTGTATAATATTAACTCAAAAGAAAGATAAGTGGTACCCATTAGAGCAAGTTACGGACCGCAAGTAGTAACAAGCAAAATAGGAACAGGAAACAATGCATAACAGGGAAAGCAATAAGAACTTGCAAATCAAATATGGAACAACCATGATAACGAGAAACAATATATATAACAAGGAAGAAATAAGAACTGGACAAGAAGTGAAACAAGAACTGGCGATGCAATTGTAATACAACATGATCAAGTACAACGCAAGTGACAACTGGAACACGTCTCAAAATATAACAAATTGGAAAACAACGAATCCAGAATGCAGGAAACATGTCATGTAAATGGGAAACATGAAAACGTGTAAACTTATAACCATAAATCATATAATCTTGTAAATAAGAATCATATAACTAGAATCATGTAACTTGTAATCATGAATCATGTAAACTAGTAAACAGAAAACATGTACATGTTTAGTGTTAATCTTATGTCTACCAATCTTTATCAATCCTATCTAATGCACGCAATCCTGCATCCTATACCACAGGTTCGGGTGTATACAAATAAGTTAACGTTTAGACTCTTGTGGTAAATTTTATATGGTCATGTACTTGGGTCTTATAGTGACAATAGCAGGAATAATATCATATCATGTAACTAGAATCATATCATATCATGTCAACATATACAGAGTC